>JABFFI010001178.1:0-21187 GCA_013623725.1 Fusarium robinianum
GCCTCACTACCCGCTATAGCCGTCGCCAGTCCACCCTCCCACAGACAGAGCTTGCAAGACACCGTGACTTGGTCGTTTGTTTGACTCGCCTCCACGAGAATAGTGAGACACAACTAGAGTAACTAGCCGTCACGTACCGAAGCACCTTGCTCCGAATCCGTAACTCATCCCGCCCCCCCCCCATACGCCTCCCAATGCTCCCAATGCTCCCACCCCCATGCGTTCATGTTTGGCCCCCCTACATACATGCAGATGCCACTCCCCTACCACCTCACCTCCGTCACCCATCGCCAACATCAGCCGCACCGAAACTACATGCCATGCCCGCACCGGCACCGGGACGAAATTCCTTCGCCTCCGTCCCGATTCGTAGACTCCACGCCTTCTCTCCCCTCCCGCAGACAAACAAACATCTTGGGTTTCAGGCCTCACCCAGCTCCCGTCCACCTCCCCACGGTTCTGGAGTTGTTTGCCCGTACTAGACCCAGGGTCTCGAGCGAGGCCGAGGGCCCCCCTGGTCGACTCGTTGTCTTTTTCTGATCATCCGCTTCCTTGCAGACCAAGCACTGCTTTGTGCAACCACATAGTCCCGCTGCCGTGGCATGGATGTACTCCTGCCGTGCGGCTTCTGTGCACCGCGATGAGCTTCTGCGGCTCGGACGAAATGGGGTCACCGGGGGAGAACACACAATGACGCCTGGGGACAAACATCTCTAGCTCGCAAGACCAAGCACGTCATCTCACCCGGGTTCTATCAATTCGTGTTAGTACTGGGATAGTTGCCAAGCTACCTAGAAACCACCATCGTAGAAATACGAGTAACGAGACAGAAAAGTTGCTTGCAAGGACGGCGTCTCTTCGGCCCCGTGTTCCATTCAAGATACGATTCTCGCCTCAGCTCCCGTCCTCTCCCTTCATCCCCTGCAATGACTGGTCCGCTGAGCACACTGCCAACTTATGCCTTGGCCCGAGATGAGCACACACAGCCTCTACCAACGGTCCCGTACCTATGCGAGATCCCGTCACCTCCTAACCCGGGTAAACGCGCAGTCAACAGCGCCGGATCAGACCTCCAGATCCAGGGGGGCCGTCACTCAACTCAAACGGGCCAACGCTGACGGCGTGGTGCAAAATCGCTTTTTCCGAACATAGTGTCTTGCCGCTTTCTTGCCAATGTTTGAGATATCTCTCGGTATGAGTCAGTCATTCTCCTCCCATTGCTGTGCGTAAACTCTTCACGTCCACGCCGCCGGAGAAGCCTTGCCCTTTTTCGAACGAAGGATCGGTCCGCCTCTAGCGAATCCCTTTCCAATGGGGACGCCTTGTATATCCATCACTTGATCCTCTGCTCCTGCGTGTTCCACATTCCTAAACCCGTCGCCATCCTGGAAAACAGTGCCAAAGAGATCAGAAATCGATGTGGTGAGCCCTCGGAGAGCTTCAATGCGCTCTGCGTCGGCGTTGGAAATGATCTCGAGGATTCCCTCCTGCTGATTAATCCGGCCCTTGATCTTCCCGTCGATGATGAGGAAACCGAGAATGTCGTGCACTTCGGGCTCGGAGATCTTGAGCTGCTTTGCAATCCATCCAAGCTTCATACGCGTGTAAGGAGCGATGAGCTTGACAACGCCCTTTGTCCGCATATTACGTGTCACCTCGTCGATATTTTCTGCGATGAAGGAATCGTCTAGAATATCTTGGTTGCTCTGGAGGACTTTCTCATACGTGTGGACATCATCCCGCTGGTAGGCATCCACGAGCTCCGTCATGGCCGAGATTCGGGGGTCGGTCTTGTATGGCTTGGTCTCTTGCGAGTCGAACGGGTTGATGTTTGACTTCATCAGCATGGTGGTCAGAAGTAGGTATTTGAGTACCTGTATGCGCTGAAGAGAGCCCGCCTCGTCGTAGTTACGGAAAGACTCGAAAAAGTCGCTCTGGGCCTCTTTCCAGTTCTCCTCACTCATGTGCATCTTGCCGCCGCATTCTCGGATGATTCCCATGATTCGGGGATGCGGCACCGCAGATTTGACCTTGAGCGCTCGCTGATACAGCGCCTTGAGTTGTTTGTTGTTCTTAGTTTCAGCAAACATCTGAATCTCCAGGGCGTAAATCTCGAGCGAGTATGTGCCCTTGCTCGGGTCGTCAGAGCCATCCTCTCTCTGGCAGGTCTTGTGCAACTCGCGAAGCTTTTTGGACACAGCGGAGTACTCCTTCCGGTCAAGAAGGAGCTTCGCAAGCTTGATGTTGGTCTTGAGCCACAAGCGTTCATTGTTGGTGCTCTGGAAGCTCTGGAGGGTTAGAGAGTAGAATTGTTCCATGCACCGCACAGCCTCGGCCCCTTCAGAGCCCTTTTCGATGTAGTCCAGCATGTTGTTGATGGACTTTTCTGAGTAGTTGCGCGTGACAGCCGACTTGACATATGTGAGGAGCTCGGCGTAGTGTTCGGCGGCCTATTCAAGGTCAGAGCGGACGATCCTCTACCAGCCACAACAACAGGTCCATACCTTTTTGTACTGCCCCAGCTTGAACTCAAGCTTGATCGCCTGCTTTAAGCCCTTGAAGCCCCATTCTCCTTTCTCGTCCTCGAGTGGGGGGATGCCTAGGAACTCTGCGACGGCATCCTCGGGGTCGGTGAGCTTCAGCTGCTTGGCGTTGTAGTATTTATTTTCGATGTCGACGTCGCCGGAGTCTTCGTCGTCGTCTTCTTCGTACTCGAAATCATACCTGGAGCCGGTCAGCAATGTTGGCCAGACTTGCGATGCTGACAAGAGAGTCCTACTCCTCATCCGACTCCTGCATGAAATCCTCGTCGTCCGACATGGCTTCTGGGAGTCGCTGGCAGGTGGTTTGATTTTCGTGTCGAGGATGGAATGCGGCTATTGAAATGAAGAAAGAGTGCTAATCGCGAAAGGTGAAGTTGCTGAGACAAGGCACCACCAACCTAGAGATGAGAGTGGTTGTCGGAAGCTCTGTTGGAGGTAGGTGGAGTCGGTAGGTAACAAGGCGGCAGCGCGGGGTGGAGTGGGCCAGTGAGGCTCTTATCGATTGGTGGCTTCCAGCCTGAGGCTTCAAATCCACACTCGCTCAATTAGGCAGTGATGACATACTTTGGACGTTCTTGATGCTTGTTTAGCTTTCTTTACATCCATATTTTTACTACCTATCTTAGATGTAAATATCCCTGGTGAATTTAACGCACATAATCGATAGGCAAAACGGCGGTGTTTTCTGCACCTACTACATACACATAGATATTTCATCTTTCTTAGTCTCAGGGTTTCTTTGGAGACACAACAAGGAAACCCACCGGGCATGTTTGACCTAACTCTCCCGCTTGTATCTAGGTACTCAACCCAGTTTCTCTCATGAGGTTTCTAACGGAAACGGTTCGTCCCTCTAATCAGGGTAGTCGACAAGGTGTCGCGGATAATGAAGAAGCCAAGACTTAGACGCGAGGAGGGCAACGATACAAGTACTCAAGAAGGAGGAGGGTCAAGTACCGGGCATTCCTCGGTACTTACTAGCCAGATACGGTGCTGAGTAACTAAGGTACCGAAGTACTAAAACCCCACCATGGACCCGAGCACAACGCCAGCGAGAATCTCTGCAGCTCAATATCCGCCCACAGCCACGGACATGATATCGCAACATCCTACTAGCGTGATTGGTTTAGTGGTAAAATTCTCCGTTGCCATTCGAGTAACATGAGTCGGGGAGCCCTGGGTTCGATTCCCAGATCACGCAGCGTCATAAGTTCTTGACCGTTGGTCTCTTCTTTTTGCATTGATGCTCCTCGATCTTGTGTGGAATCCTCCAGATGGAACTTCTCCAAGTCACAGAGCAAACAAACCAAATGGATATGTCAGAGGAAGAGGAAGAGGCGAGGTCAAGCAGCGGTATGCCATGCCGGAGAGGATAGATTGCCAGTAAGCCATCCCATCATGCCGTTGGCTTTTTGCATCAATCGAACAAGCAAGTGAATGCTCCCGATATTGGTCCCCCGTATTGACTCTGCTCGGCCCCGAACCCACCGGAGATACATCACGTGATATATCATTGATCGCGAAATCATTCATCCGTGCTCTCTGAAGTCTTCAACGCCAAGACTCACAAGCCCGGACACCACACAGACTTGCTCCAGAGCCAGTCCCCAGCATCTGAACAGGCCCCCCCCTGAACTGAACGCCTTGACAACAACTCGGTGCGTGCAGGCAAAGGCGGCAAAGTGATGAAGTCGAGAGAGACCCTTGTTCCCCAGTTACAAGGTCCTCGGAACCTGTCGAACCAGCTTCCACATACAGATGAGTTGATGTTTCTGCCCCTGAAATTACGAGTTATCTCGAGTTGTTTCTGATTGGTCAGATGAAGAGACAACCTTCCCATGGGGCTCTAGTCAAAAACTCAGACGCCTCTGGAAGTTTCAGGGGCATCGCGAAAATAGGACCGATGAAATTCTGTGAGCGGATTTTGATCAACAAACCCACCGCCCCAAATCCTTCGTGGCATTTGCCTGCCGGGGTGCAGGGTCCAAGCCTCAGCCTTGTATGTATGCCAAGTCTGAGCTGAGGGGGACCCCTACCCAAGATCCAGCCAACGTTGCTTTGTATGGGGGGGGGGGGGAAAGAGAGTTGAGAAGTCTGGGTGAAACGGGTTCCCGGGCCACATTGTGAGCCCCTTTAACCATGAAACTCGTTAAATTGGAACCAGAAACTCGGAGCGTGGGTTTGGAGTTGTGAACCCTCGTTATATGCGACAATGATTTGTGGTTATGGCCAGACAACAGAGAGATCTTGGCCCAGCATCCCATTGCTCTCAACAGGCAGCAACATTTCTACCACGAAGAAGGGGATTGCACCGTTCCCCTTTCAAACTTCCTCTCTACTATGCAACACTTCGACGACTTCATGCATCCATCCCCTGCGCCCCTTCCTTGCATCCATGGTATCGACTCCATGGCGTCCAAGTCCAACTCCCCGACAACCGAGCCTGATCTAAAACAGAGACACACACCACACAGCCTCAAACTCCCAAATCCCATATCAGGAACTTACCTTTTCATCCAGCGTTTTAGCGGCTCAGCATCAACCCTAATTGGCCGATTCTGTCTTGATCCTCGCGGCTCAGCTTCCGCAGCCAAGATGCCTGTTGCGTGGAAAATGGAACTTCAGTAACGCTAACAGCCCTAGGCCCTGGTTCTTGTCTCTCCCCAATTGGTTAACCCACAGGCCGGTGGCTTGACAGCAGCATGGCAGTCCTTAGCGGCGCTTGCACGTCCAACCCGCGAGCGTTTGATGGGCTAGCTTAATCTTAATCCAAATGACCCGGTTCAGCCGTCAAAGAGATGTCCAAGATCCACTCCTCCTCCGAGTCCCCATGCTGGTTGTTCTCGTTCTTATTCAAGTTGCCGTCCTCTCTTTTAAGAAGTTCCAGGTTTGTTCCTCAGTCTCTCGTTCAGATCCAAAGCCCTATCATTCGGATTTCCATACTCTCCTTCAAGTCCTACCCCCTCTTGTTCTTGTCTTAGTTCACAATGTCTCCTTCTCCCAAGGCCTTGTTGGCCTCCCTCCTTGCCGCGGCGCCGGTCGTCCTCGCGGGCGTCTGCCAACCCACCAACCCCATCGTTGATCATTCGGAGTGCGACTGCTATGTCATCGACAGCACCCCGAAGACCTACTACGCCAAGCATGGGTTCTGGGACTTCCGTTCACTCTCCGAGTTCGCCGGAGTGCCCGATCTCGTCGATGACATGGACGCAGCCGAAGCCGCCCCTTTCAGCAGCGAATACTTCGAATGGGACAAGTCCGAATTTACCGAGTTCTGGGGTCCCCAGAAGTGGTCCAAGCAGGGCAATGACTACCCGATGCAGAACTCGTACAGCAACCTTTACATCGAGGAGAACGAGGACGGCGCCAGTGACACTTTCCTGACCATGCGTACTGCCCGTTTCGAGGACTTCCAGTCTGCCTCCGAGTTCAATTCCATGGCTAAGCACCAGTTCGCCTCGATCCGCATGTACTCCCGCACCATCGGCTCCTCTGGCGCCTGCACTGCCCTGTTCACATACTTCGACGACACCCAGGAGGCCGATATTGAGGTGCTGACCAAGGACCCCGAAAACATCATCCACTACACCAACCAGCCGGGTATCGACAGCGAGGGCAATGTCATCGAGGGCGCGCACGAAGAGTTCACTCTGCCCAACGGCGTCAAGTGGACTGACTGGGTCGCCCACCGTATGGACTGGACCCCCGATACGACCATCTGGCACGTCAACGGCAACAAGGTCCACGAGAATTCTTTCCAGGTGCCCCGAGATGCTTCGTCCCTGCTCTTCAATGCTTGGAGCGATGGCGGCTCGTGGACCGGCGAGATGGAAGTGGGCGGTGTTGCGTACCAGCAGATCCAGTGGATCGAGGTCCTGTATGGTGAGGTCGATGGCAGTGAGTGCAAGAGGAAGTGCAGCGTCGACGAGAGCCCCGAGTTGGGCAAGCCGGTGCGGGTCTAGAGAACCCGGGCTGCTCAGGGGTTCGTCTGTCTGGACCTGGGACTTGGTTGTCAACGTGGTTGCGTCAAGGAGGAATCAACTTCGCTTGTATATATTGCATATATAGGTTCTGCCATGCTTGATATATGTAGGCTTTTAACTACGAATCTTGATCGCAAGTTATCTAAATCGTCCCCCGTGAGGTCCTTTGCATCTTCATTCCACGTACATTCGCTATGAGTTGAGGTTCGTCTGGTGTTACCAAACAAGCCACTTACACCCTTTGCAACACCCCTCAACCCAACTGCTCTAGGGTAGCTAGCTGTGACGTAGGACCTGCCCCTCACCGAACTCGGCGGGGTTGAACAGGCGACAGCTCTTTGCGACTACGAATCTACCCAACTCCAAGACAAACGACGCGCAAAATGTCAATCGCAGATGCCAAGGTGCTTTCAACAGGGCCTCTAGTAAGTGATGATAATAAAATCCCTAGTGTCTATATCCCGTTGGCTAACACATCCCCCAGGCCGAGGAGGAGGCCCGCTGGACCAAGCTCGTCAAGTAACCTATGCTTCCCTCTTCATCTCCAACTCCCCTTCCGCTAACGGCCCTAGGACCACATACAAAGACCCCAAGGGCATCACTCGAACATGGGAATCTGCCGAGCGTCGCACCCGTCCCAAGGACGCTGACATCGACGGCGTCGGCATCGTCGGCATCCTCGACAAACCTACCGGCAAGGAAATCATCCTCCAGAAGCAGTACCGACCTCCCATCGACAAGGTCACCATCGAGGTTCCCGCCGGCCTCATCGATGAGGGCGAGACGGCAGAGCAGGCCGCCGTGCGCGAGCTCAAGGAGGAGACGGGCTACGTTGGTGAGGTGACAGAGACGTCACCCATCATGTACAATGACCCTGGCTTCTGTAACACGAACCTGCGCATGGTTCATGTCAGCATCGATATGTCACTACCCGAGAACCAGGATCTGAAGCCGGAGCTGGAGGAAAACGAGTTCATCGAGGTGTTCACCGTGCGGTTGGCGGATCTGTGGGAGGAGTGCAAACGGCTCGAGGCCGAGGGATGCGCCATCGATGCTCGCGTGGGAACTTTTGCCGAGGGCATTCTCATGGCACAGCGGTTGAAACTGTAGATTCTGAGGCTTCTGGAAGAAGATGGAGATGAGGGACATCAGGGTATAGAATACATAGACCGAGCATAAAAAGCGAAGCCGGCGCACATCATCACAACGTCTTGCCTCCACGGACAGCTTGGCGACTACCCTGCCATAGAGCCAGGGCAGCTAGAGACTTTGCATCCCGCGCACCCTCTCTCCAGAGGTCCTCCATGGGAACTACCTTGAGCGTGATCTTCTCCCCATGCGACCTCAGGCCCGTCAGTCGTCCACTCCACTCCTGCAACTGCTCGCGCGGAATGCGTCGCTCGTGACTGAAGATGGTGACGTGCTCGTCGCAGCCACCAGCGCTGGGAAACATGGCGTTAGCGAGACCTTCGCCGCCGTCGCGCCCATCCTTGGCGGCGAGGTCGTTGAGACTGGTGAGTTCATCCTCGTGGATGGTCACACCCAACTCCTCCTCAATCTCCATGGCCGCAGCGCCCTTGAAGCTCCCCGCGTCATCGACCATGCCAGCCGGCAACTCCACGAAGCCTAGACTCCCGATGGGAACGCGCGGCTGCACGGTCAGGACGACGTAGCGCTCTTCCGACTCTGGCGGGACGTCGTCCGGGATGAGCATGAAGAGCACGGCGACGCTGGGACCGCGGAGGAGCGCGATGGCCGGGAGAGTCTCGCCGGCGGCGTTGGAGACGGTGGCGACGAGCTTGACGAAGCCGAGACGGGTGCTGCCGAAGCGGTCGAAGGATTGGATGGTGATGGAGCGGAGGTTGTACGGGTCCTGGTGGAAGGGGTGAGACGCATCTGATTGGAGACGTAGGGAATTGGACAAGGTGTCAACCCAGGTCTGAGGAAGTCAGTGAGAAGATCAATTCCTGAAGAGAGAGAGAGAGAGTGTGTGTGTGTGTATGGGGGAGATGTACGTTAAAGGGCCGGAATGAGAGCAGCTGGTCCTGTGTGAGCCCGTCTGGCAGGGTGAGCGGGATATTATGAGTCTTGAGGGTCGAGGTGGACATTGTGCGGAGGAAGAAGGGTCGAGTCTGGCAGAGGAAACCGAGGCCGAGGAGGGCAGAGGAGATGATGGCTGTTTTAGAAGTGCCTCTGAAAGCGCGTGTGACGATGGAGCGCATTTCCTAGAGTGCGGTGTGTGTGGCTATCGGTTGAAAATGTGTGTTGTTAGTTGTTAGGTAGTGGGTTGTGTTGTCTTAGGTCCGTCTGTCTTTATTTGTGTCAGCGACGGTTAGATGCAGCTAATTCAGTGAACATGACATGACGTAAAGCGAAGCTAGTCAACGGTCCTTGAGAAGGGATTTGGGAAAGAAAGATATGAATTACTATGGCAAAATGAGGATATAGTAGTGAGAAGGGAAATAAGAGGCGGGAAATCCTCGATGAGGGCCGAATCAATTGATTTCATAGAGTGTGTTGAATGTATGAGACTGTGAGACTCATCAGTGGTCCTGGTTGACCACCCACTCAGACTACTCAACTGGACATACACCCCCTCAAACAGCCCAATACACATCAATCTTGACCTTCTCAACATGATTCACCCATGCAGGAAACTTGGCCTTCCCCCAAACCGTAACAACATCCCCCATCTTCAAGCCCCTCACAAACCGCCCATCTCCCGTCCCCCGTCCCCTCCCCTGATCATCCAACCTCTGCGCCTCCTCCGAGTCCGGTTTGTCATCGTCCAGATACGACCACGTCACCACGTAATTCTGGTATTGCCGCGTTGCTGTCTTGTTGCGCTGTATCTCTAGATCTTGGTCGCTCTCGAACGAGGATGTGTGCTTAAACTGGCCTTCCCTGTCCTCGTCGGGGACGATCGGGGGGATGATGGGACGGAGGGCGCAGACGGGCAGAGGGGATTCCTGGGAGGTTTTGGACTTGTACCGAACGTCTTGGACACAGTTAGGTTCACCTGAGAAGCTCTGTCAGTGTCTTGTTGCCAGACTTTGTGTGATCTCTTCCGATACTTGTACTTACATGGCTCGCTGGCATCGAACCTCTCCAAGCCGGCCTCAAACCACGTCCACGACCCATTGTACGTGTGTCGATCCTCAGCCGCGCCTCCCCACCCTTGATCTCTGCTTCTTATCGAGAAGACGATCTTGCGTACAGGGTGGAGGAGCCTCGGCGTAGGATAGTTGGCTAGCTTAGCGAAGACTGAAGGATCATGTTCGTTCTCAAGCGGTCTGGGCTTGGAAGCGTTTGTGTCGTAGGCTAAGACCTCGGAAAGGTCTCTTTCGCCTTGAATGTTTGTGAGACCAATGGGAAATGATCGAAGCTATCATGGTGATTGTGAGCAAAAAGATGCATAGGTATGGGGGGGATACATTCACTGGGACATACGAGAAACTTGTCTTCGTGATGACTTGCGCCGATGATCCTCAAAACACTCTCATGCTCCGCAATGTAGTCTATGTCGTTGCTCGAATGGGCCCAATACTCAGCAAAATCGAAAATAACATCGACGATACCCGGGGGAAGCCGTATAGCCTTGGCGAGCATAATTCTCACCACCGCGATGTCGATAGGCGTTGGGCTGAAGGGTCCATTGTTGCTCGCTGCTGAACTCGAGCCTTCCCCGGGATCTTGGGGATTGTTTTCCGCCATGATGCTTCGCAGCCTGCGGATCACGGTGTGTGGCATAAAGTTGGCCATGATACATGTAATGATGAAGAGGGCGAGATAGGTGATGAGCATCTGTAGGGAGGAGGTTGGAAGTGTTGGTGTTTTTAGTAGGAGGAGAGATATGGAATGCTGAATTAATATACGTAGTATGATCTTCTGTAAATCGTGACGCGTTCGGTATTAGACGCTGCCTGGAGTAAATAGCTAACCTAGCCTATACAAGGAGAGAGAGGCAATGCAAGCATCACTCCATGACGATCGGGACCTAAGCTTATCCATAACCCGTTCCGTTACCTTGCGCCTGAATTGCTGACGTCACCCTCACCACACACTCAGACACGTGCTTCCCTTCCATCCTATCACCCCAGTTCTTATCTTATCTTATCTTATCAACCCCCACCACAATGCTCGGTATCTTATCACCACGTGAAATCGCGTCATGCACGCCAACCCGCTCGTCATCCCTGCTTCCGCTGCAAGTTCCGGCGCGCGGACACACAAACCGCATGGCTCCATACAACTAAAAATGTGCCCCTTCAGACTTGGATTACAAACCTCCCCGATGCCGCCGCCCGACATGGTAACCCTCACTCTCTTTCATACACTGCCGCCATGAGGTCTTCACGGTCACTCGCTGCGTCTGGTCGCCAGTTGAGGAGCTCCCTCGCTGTTGCCAGGAGCTTCAACACCACCTCTAATTACCATGCAACTACTTGTTCTTCTTCCTCCGTCGACGCTCCGAGATGTATCTCTTACAAGTCCGGAACTCGCAAGCTTCACTCCCTTCCGGTTCGGAACTCGGGCGTTGCGTCCAACCCGGCCATGTCGTTCCCATGTCTCGACGCCCTTGAGCATCGTTCTGCTAAGCTGAGCAACGGCAACGGCAATGGTAACGGCGACATCAACGGCGTCGCAGACTCCAGCGGTCCGGAACCCTCATACACCTCCGGCGCAACCCTCAGCTACCGCTGCGAAGAGCCCTTCCTGCTCGACTGGGGCGGTATCCTCCCCGAGTTTACCGTCGCCTACGAGACCTGGGGCGCCATCAACGCCGAAAAGTCCAACGTCATCCTCCTACACACCGGCCTCTCCGCCTCCTCCCACGCCCACTCCACCGAGTCCAACCCCAAGCCCGGCTGGTGGGAGAAGTTCATCGGCCCCGGTAGGCCCCTCGACACGGACAAGTACCACATCATCTGCACAAACGTCATCGGCGGCTGTTACGGCTCGACCGGTCCCGGCAGCATAGACCCAGGCAATGGAGAGCGCTATGCCACCCGGTTCCCAATCCTCACCCTGCAGGACATGGTGCGCGCCCAGTTCCGCCTGCTCGACCACCTCGGCATCGACAAGCTCTACGCCTCCGTCGGCTCCTCAATGGGCGGCATGCAGTCCCTCGCCACCGGTGTCCTCTTCCCCTCGCGCGTCGGTCGCATCGTCTCCATCAGCGGCTGTGCCAGGAGTCACCCTTACAGCATCGCCATGCGCCACACCCAGCGACAGGTTCTCATGATGGACCCCAACTGGAACCGCGGCTTCTACTACGGCAGAGTACCCCCCCACGCTGGGATGAAGCTCGCCCGCGAGATCGCAACCGTCACCTACCGCTCTGGCCCCGAGTGGGAGCTTCGCTTCGGCCGTCGTCGCGCCGACTCAAGCAAACCCCCGGCTCTCTGCCCCGACTTCCTCATCGAGACCTACCTTGACCACGCCGGTGAGAAATGGTGTCTGAACCACGACCCCAACAGCCTCCTCTACGTCAGCAAGGCCATGGACCTCTTCGACCTAGGCATCGAGAGCCAACTCGCCACGCGCGACCGCCGCACCGAGCGCGAAACCCAACTCGCCTCCGGTCTCGAATCCACAACCCTCTCCGACTCGACCTGCAGCCTCACCCTCCCCGCCAAGCCCTACGAGGAGCAGCCCAACTCGCACCCAGACCCCTCAGACGCTGACGCTGTACTCGGCTCACGACCACCCGAGGACTTGATCCGCGGCCTGGCCCCCCTTCGTGACACCCCGACGCTCGTCATGGGTGTGGCTAGCGACATCCTCTTCCCCGCGTGGCAGCAGCGAGAGGTCGCCGAGGCGGTGCGCCTAGCGGGAAACCGCAACGTGACGCACATGGAGCTCAGCGAGGAGATGAGCATGTTTGGACATGACACATTTCTGTTGGATCTGAAGCATATCGGTGGTAACCTGCGCATGTTCCTGGACTAAGTCGCCGCCCTCCCCCCCGGCAGGTTTTTGGTTGGCTTTCATTCCTTGGATGCGAAGAAAGTCTGGCGCCTGGTGTTTTTGCGTGTTTTTGCTTCGGTTCTTACGGCAGTTTCAAAATGATGAAAATGATATTGGCGTCATCTGTGAGGGAGAGCAGGTATGGCATTCACAGGGTTGTCTGAAAAGGCAATCCTTGGGGTATATAGTTGAATCAGAACAACAAAATGTCAATGTTTTCACCATTCCCATCACGAATCCCTCAAGACTCTACTTAACACCTATAAACCTGCCCATCAAATCGTATGTGTCCTGCTGTGATCTCTCTAACGCAGACCCCCAAAATGGCCATTGTCCCCCAATCCAATTCTTAGACATTATTCACTAGTTCATGTCCCGATGTTGCGTGAAAAAGGTATGTACAAGAAGGGTATGTAAAATGATATGCAAATGAGAGTAAAGAAAGTAAACATCGCGAGGTATGTATAATGGTATATGGCACATGTATATGCAAAAAGAAGAAAGAAACGGCTGTGGTCATGAGAAACGTGGTCAACTCTCGCACGAGCTGTATCCAAGGCGTAATAAGGAGGTAGGTAATAGTGGTGGTTTAGATGAACCCCGGATTGAACTGATCCACCACGGGATTGGGCGTTCTCGCTTTCTCGCTTCCCGGCCCAACGGCCAGAGACGGCGGTACGTTGATGGGACTCGGCCTCGGGGGTGCCCTCTTGGCTTCCACGCGGGTCGCACCAGGGCTGTGGTCCCTGTTGGGAACAAAGTCCGCCATGACGGGGGAAATGAGCGGCTTGTGCATGTTGTTGAAGGTGGCGGAGTAAGGCGGCTCTCCGTGGTCGCCGGTGTAGTTGCCATCTGCAGCCATCTCGAAGCTCTTCGCCAAGGTCTCGCTGGAACTGGAGATGGACTTTTGAAGAGATGAAAAGGATGGCGAGGGAAGACTCGGAGCGCTGGGAGAAATGGGCGACGAGGTGTATGCCGGCCGGCGGGGACTTACTTCATCCAGGCTGTTGGGTGAAAGTTGGGGATATTCCGTGTGGAAAGGCGAGAGAGGCGGCGGCATGGCAGAGCGGTGCGGATCGGCGCGGTCAAAGTCATCCCAGTTAGGGAGGGAGTAGCCATGGTCGCCGGGGCTGGATTGGCCTTGGCCTTGGCCCTGGCCCTGGGGAATCGGAGTGGTTTGGGCACGCGGAGGGGGATACACGGGTCGTTGGCGACGCTGTTTCCGAGGTTCGAGGCCGTTATCGTCACCAAAGTTTTGCTCCATAACCGGGGGTTTGCGACCTCGTGGGAGTCCCTTGGACACCGGGAAATCACCTTCTATCGGCGGACGGGCCAAGGGGCTCTGAACGCGTGGTTCGGGAGGTGGGCGAGGCGAGCCCCCAGGGCGGAGGTAGTTGTCATCGTCAACAGGTGGGCCGAAGGGACTCCGAGGGCCGCTCCCCACGTTGCTAACACCGACGTTGCTGACACCGACGGAACGGTCGACGAGAGGAGGAGGAACGCGGAGTGGCCGAGCACGCGGATCGGAGTTGACGCGGGCGCGGAAACCACGAGGAGGAGGGTCAAGCGGTCGGGACATGTAGCCAGGATTCTGGGCGGCAGCGGGAGGGTTGGCAGGACTAGGGTTTGCTTGCCGGGGCGTCGGAGGTATGGGCGAGGTAGGCGGCAGAGTAGGAGCGGGGAGCGGCCGTGAGGGAGGTTCGTAGGGTCGAGGAAGATAAGGCTGGGACTGTTGCAGAGAGGGTTGTGAGGTTTGCTGCGGATGTGGACTCTGTAGAATTTGTGCGGACTGTGCGAGTGGTATTGCTTGCTCAGACTGGGTAGACTGAACAAGCGTCGCGTATTGAGGTTGAGGAGGCGAGATGGATTTGGGAGGTTGATAGGGGATGTACTGTTTCACGGGTTGTATGGGTGAAGGACCGGCAAAATCCTGAGCCGTCGAGACAGTTGATAGAGGAGATGTTGCGTCGCTCAAATTCCGAGCCCTCGTTGACCCTGTGTCACTCAGGGAAGGACTCGACTGCATTGCCCTAAGCGGGCTTGCTGTCCTAGCTGTCCCAAACGGCCTCGGCTTCACCGTTGTGTCTGTCGGGCTGATATCCCTTTCGCTTGTTGGCGTCTCCAGACTCCGGTTGCTCACACTCCCTCTCCTTACGCTGTCGCCAAAGTCGAAGCCGGCAAAGTTACCAGCGAATCCCTCAACCATGGCCTTCTTGGGGCCCTCCAGTTCGCGGGCCTTCACTTCCTCGACTTCCATAGCAAAGCTCTGCCGACGTGGTGTGTGAAAGGTGAGTGTGTCGCGCTTGGCCTGGACGTTGCGGATTACGGGGATCTCCCACTGGTCCTCGCTCGTGCGCACGACGGATGCAGCTGGGCTCGGTAGGGACATGGGGCCAGCGGTGTCGACATTTCGGAGGCCACTCGGGGCATTGCGACGACTGCTCGAGGGGCGACCATCGGGGTTCACCGGGGAGAAAGGTCGCTCAGCATTGACGATGGATGGCGGAGGAGAAGGATACCCGTTCGAGGCAGGGTTTGCTGGATCTCGGGTGTTGTCTTTGACAGGGCTTTCGGCAACGTCTCCCTTGAGACCGAATTCGAACTTGTCTGCGGGCCCTCCGATGAGAGGCGTGCCGGGCACACTGCTGATAGAGTCCTTCCCTCCGAAATGCACGTTGAATGGGTTGTCGGGTTCCTTTCTGGATGCTGCGGTCCCTGGTCGTGTAGGAGTCGAGGGTCGACTTGCTGTAGTGCCGCCGATAGGGCCAGGAGCGACGAGACTTGTAGAGCTGCCGTTGTTGAAGCGTAGGTTGATATTCGCATCCGAGGAGTGGAATCGCGGGTTGCCCATAGCCGGAGCGCGAGGGGCGGCGAGGTCAACCATGGAGGAAGCGCCGCCCGGTCCGTTCATGTATGGCGCGCGCCATTGCGTCGTATTGTCATGGGTGGAACATGATGTGTCGGGACGGGAGACTTGGAGGTTTGGACGGGAGAAGTTGCTGTTTGTGAGTCGACGGGCGTCTCTGGGTTTAGGCTCTGGTTCTTCGAGGGTTAGGTGTTGGATGGTTGGTCTAGGGGGTGGTGTCGCTTTGTGTTTGTCGCTGTAGATGTGATTGTTAGATGAGGTTCCTTGACATGCGATGGGTAGGTAGGTAGCGGGAGTGAAGTGAAGTAATGGTGATGATGATGGTTGCAGACACGTCGGGTAGGTACAGGTAGGTAGGATGGAGTTGAGGTTCCTGCCGTGTGAAGATGCGCGGTATGTAGGTATCCGTGGAAAGGGGACGGGGACGGGAGCTTCCAACTGTGGAAGGAATCACCAACTTACTGCGACTTCTTCCTATCGCCTCCGATTCTGAGGCCAAAAAAGGAAACCATCTCGAGAGGATGGAGGGCGATATGACGGAGATACTGATGAGCTCTTCATGAGCATGCGATCGATGTCTTGACTTGCATGTTAGAGGCAGGCATGTCCCATCCAGCGATAAACCCTCTCGTTTGGGGCGTCTTCCAGAAAAAACGGCGATTAGTTTGCCTAGAGACTTAATTGCTTACCGTTCCAGGGTCCGGCTCAATGGAGGCGCGCGAGGCGCAAATGGTCCGAGTGGGTAATTTAAAATGGTCCAAAATTGGATCGTACGGGGAGGGGGGGTGTGGTGAAAGTGGTAGAGAGAATAGGCCGAGTTGAGGTCGAAAAAAAAGAAAGCAAAAAAGGAGCCGTGGACAGGAGGACGAGGCAGTCAGTCTATCCTCACTCTCTCTGTGTCTTGATTCTTTATTACCAGGAATCATTCATTTGCTCGTTGGCGGGAAAGGAAAGAATGAAGAAGAAGAAGCAAAGAAAGAGAAGAAGAAAAAGAAAGCAAAAGATCGTCAAAGTCTCGAAATGCCCGGTTCAGGTGTGAGTGACAAGGATTGGATCCGTCGATGGATGGAGAGGGTACCGTAGGACCTGGAGCTGAAGACGGATGGATTCAGGGGCTTGATGAGGAAAAAAAAAAATGCGCCGTCGCGGGGTTCGTCTCTCCCCCCTCTCTGTTCTGGGCAGTCGCAGACTTATGAATGAAAGGAAATAGAAAGTCGAGATGATCCAGAGAAGGGTGATTTCGATCGTTGCTGGTAGCCTAGACGCGGTGGATGTAGGCAACAGAGAAGTGAAAGACGAATGACGAAAAAAAAGAATCAACACTGCCACAGACAGTTTTGGATAGTTTTGGACAGATAGAACAAAAGCCCGTCAGATGGCGGCGCACTATAGTTGGGTTGGATGATGGTCCTTTTTTTAGGAGGAGACTGTCATCCAAAAGGAATGAATGGGCGGGCGAGTCGAGGCTGAAAGGGAACGTGATGGCGTCTGCACTCGTGGCTACCAGTGGCTGTCGTGCGAACAAGTGTCTCTGGGCTGTGCAACAGAGAGGGATTGAATGCAGCCTGGTACCTGACAGGACAGACAGGATGAGACAGACAACCAAACGAGAGAGGGGCCAAGGGAGAGGACTGGGCGATGGAGGAGGAGGAGGAGGAGGAGGAGGAGGAGGAGGAGGCCCAAGAAGGAATGGAGAGAGCGGAGAGAGAGTTGAGATGGATGACAGAGGGAAACGTTGATCCTAGTCCCTGAGATGAGATGAGAGCAAGAAATTGAACACCAACAAGCAACCCTTTCGTCTGTGATGGGCTTTCTACACCCTGGTCGAGGGTGCCATGTGGATGGAGACGGGCTTGCAGCATGTCGATGCTCGGCCGAGACGAAAGGGGTGGCCATGACGAGGAGGACATTCACGCGATCAGCTACCAGATCCTTTCAGATACTCCAAGTTTGCCATCAACATTGTTCTCGAAAAAACCACCTTGACGGGGGACGCAGTAATATGTGATCTCTCTCTCTCTCTTCTCAAGGATGTTGGGATGAAGCTCTACGAGAACCTGGAGATGTTTATGTGCCGGTAGAACCAACCGACATCCATCTCCCCCCCTTCAACCAAACAACGAATATTCGCTCACATGCACACACACACGTCCAGTACCGAGCCGCAGCACCCACGTAGCGCATATAAAATCGATAAATTGCGTGCTATTTATTGTCAGCGTCACCGTCACACCCTAGTTCCCTCCCCCAGAACGGGAAGCTCACCCTCCAGGGGGCGAGGGGGGCGGCGGCCACGGCAACCCCCCTGGTTGGTGCACCGTTGCGCCGCCCATGCATAATTCTTTAGGCAATTTTGCAAGCCTGGATTGGATCTCCACACAATCCATCTTTTCACCTCTCTTTTTTTGTTCCGCCATCCTTTCTAGTGTTTCCGCACGCACGCACGCACGCATGCCTTCCCTGCGTTCTCCTGCGGGTTAGGCGACGTGCGGCCGGTAGGGGCCTTGTTGGGATGACGATCGTCGCCTGCGCTCGAACTGAAACTTCTGGGCGACCCTGAAACGAACCCGTTTTTTTTTACCCGTTGTTTGGGAAAGGGGGGGGGAGGAGACCGCATCGGGAAATACTGCGACTTGGGTGTCTTTGCTGGAGATGAAGGTGTTTGGGATGACGAACGGTTGAGAGTGTTAGGAGGAGGAGAGGGGAAGAGAGAGAGAGAGCACGACCTGTGAAACGAAACAAAAAATGGCGACGAACGGGCAAAAAAACAAAATAATCCATGAAAAAGCGGACGGATATTAAAAGCAGACAGCCTCTAATTTTGGGATGATCCTTGCTTGCTCAATGACCATTCACGCAATTTATGCCTTTTCATAGATTGTAAATACTGTTGATCACCGGTTGTTGAATTGACATAAGCTTTTCTTCCATGTTGTCCTGCGGGCTGGAGTGGACGGGATAATAAACATCCATGTCCATGCATTTTAATCAAGACCCCAGACTATAGCATGTGGTGAGAGTGGCATTCTTTGAGCAACGTTGGTGCTTGTCGTTTGGGCGAGGTGCTTAACTAGGTACGTACCTAGTCACCTCATGTCTTGGACCTGTCAATTTATTGTGATTTTCTTTTCCTATTTTGCTGCCTGTAAAAGACCACAACATCCATCGTCACCGATGCAAAAAATCACCAAGGCCATAGCAAAGTTCACAATCCCTCAAAGCCACAAAAATATTGGTCATTTATCCACACCATGATATCAACCAGACCTATCACTACATGTGAATCCCCCTCATTTTAAACCCCCAAAGTAGCCAGACTCATTTGCCTGTGACCTTTTGCGCCAATGAAAACTAAACCCTCCCCAAAAAACGCCGTAGAATAATGCGTAGAGACAGACCTCCCTCCATCAACTGTGCCCAAATCCTCCACAGCCTACCCTGCAACAACAGAGATGATCCGTGTGCGACGCTGCTGTCCTTGAGTGCCGATACCCTCCTCTGGCTTCTTGTATGTGGGTGCCTAATGGGGAGATAGACATCCGCCATGCACCGCCTCAGCCTCAGCCCCCGACAGTTAGTAGTTGACTCGACGGCGGCCCATGAAGTCATAATCATCATGAGAATGATGACGCAGCACTCCTAGAGGCCATATTGCCTCCAAAATAGATATGCCCGGAGAGCTACTGGAGCTCTGTCGCCACCACCCATCTGTGACCACATCACCAGGCTCTTCAGCCCCTTCAGTCGGGCGCAGCACCTTTGCATCGCTCGTTGGAAGCAACGATTTCCTCCCAGCTCTCATCTCTCACAGCTGATCCAACAGCTTCCTCCTCCTCCGCTCGATCAACTCTTCTTGCACCTCCTCCAACGTCGGCAATTCCCACGTCACTCCATCACCCCCATCTCCCGGCAGCGGCTCCCAACCTTCCGGAATCTCCTTCGGCCCCGTCCGCAAGAGATGTTCCGTCGCCTGCCTCTCCTTTTCTGCCTCGTACTCTAGCAGCGCCTCGTCCTCCTCGTCGGGCGCATATCCGTAGTAGGCCGCGTCCACGTTCTTCCTCAGGTCCCGGTTCTCCAGAGGTTTATCGTCCTGTTGTCCCTTGCTCCGCGCAGCTTCGAAGAGCTCCTTAACGCCTGGAAGCTCGCGCGCTCGACCAAAGTACTTGTAGCCCTTCCCGCCGCCAGGTATCTCGCGCCCCTGCTCGTCGTACACCTTGCCCCCGCTGCGCATGTAGTTTGGCCCGCCGAGATTTCGTATCTGGATCTCCCACATGTGCTTCTCGCGCATGAGCTTGTTGATCTCGTCGTTGAGGTCACGGATCTGGTAGTCGCTGAGAATGGGGTCCTGGATACGCGACATCTTGCGCGAGATCTCCTTAAGAACCTGGCCTCGCCATTTCTCGCAGGCAGGGATGGCGTCGACTTCGGTGATGAGCTTGGGGCGGCGAGCGCGGCCGGCGTCGATGATTCCGAGGTCTGCTGCTTGTGCTTCGCGGAAGCGAAACAGCATCGACTGCGCCTTTTCCGAGTTTCGAGCCTGTGAGAGATGGGGGTTAGTGGAAATAACTTGGTAGCGTCAGTAGAAGGAATCACGCACCATTGTTGCAGACGTTGAGCTATGCGAGAAGTGGGAATGCGGCCAAAGGAGGACGTCTCGTAGCAACGGCGAGCCAAGGGTTGAAGTTGGTTGTCGCGCCCAAGTTTTCCTAGCCTCGCGGTTGACCTGGACCTGGAGGCCCAACGACCGACCAATAAAGCCACAGGTGCACCAGACCGAGCCACAGGCATACCAGACCTAGCCACAGGTACGTACCTAGCATGACCCGCCAGACGCAGGTCTTGGCACGCAGCCTTCCTCCGAACGCGTCCGTGCGCGAGCCTCAACGACCTCACGTCAATAAAAGGCGAGTGATCTGGCTGCCTAGACGACAGCCAACCAAAAAATCAATAAATGGTTCGCCAGTGCCAACCAAAAATCGAGAAATTCACTTCACGACCAGGCAGATCACCAACTGCAATCAACGCAATCACTCCCTCTGGATTCTAATCTATAAATACTGCTCTTCTCACCGCGCATCTGATGTTTTGATTTTTTCTCTCCTTCAACACAACAATCGTCGTCTTCACCACCACCACCACCGACAACCATCGACAACCACAACAACCAGCCGACCTCACCAGCACTGACGACTCGACCTCTTCTTCTTCTTCTTTTCTTTGCTACACTTCTTTCTGCTATTTATGGAGCCATATATGTACCGGGGTTACTACCTCACTAACCCTCCCAGCTTCCCTCGCCTCCCCTCGCCTCGACCGACCCGAACCGACTCGCCTTCATCGACAACCATCGCCCATCGCTCGACTCACCTTTCGCTTCTCTCGAACAGCGCGCGCGCTTTCGTTTTCGGCCCCGAACCTTCCCCTCCCCTCCCCTTGCCCTTGGCTTGCAATGATGACAAAGTTCACTTGAAACCCTGAGGTGATCGCAGCGCGGATGGTTTCTCCTGAAGCCACCGCATTTGCCATGAACCCATCAAGAACAGAGATCTGAGCAAGCTTTTCCCCTTCCTTTTTTTCTCCCTTGCCTTTTTTGTTTTTTGCCTTCCTTTCCATCTGTTTTCACGCCGCTATGACGGACAATCTTCCCACTTGATCCATCCCGCCCTGCCGGCCTCCCTTCCTGGGGAGTGTTGAAGGGACCACCGGGATGAACACATGACATGTTTGTTATAAAGTTTTCAATCGGAGCAGGCGGTGACATGTTGGATTGGAGGATGGAAAACTGGAGGCGATCAAACTGGGGGGGGGGGGGGGCGGGGTTTTTT
>JABFFI010001180.1:0-22598 GCA_013623725.1 Fusarium robinianum
GTGGTGGTGGTGGTGGTTGACGACTGGGAGGAGGGTTCAGAGTGGTGGTGGGCCACGGGACATTGGAACAGACAGAGCGATGGATGAGGTGACGGGCGGGAGAGGGAGGTTCCTGGAATCCAATGGTGTGAGGGGAATGAACCGATACCTGGAGTGTGATCTGTCGTCAAGTACCCAACCGCCCTAGGGATAGGTACCTGATTCTGCACGCACTCAAGGGGCGCGTCGCTCTGACTGCCTAGAGGCGTCCGTGCTGAGCGCCGCTGTTTAGTGGGCTCATGCCCCAAAGGGAGAGCCCCTGGGTGCCCGGTCACGACTGGCGATTCAGGGCAGGGGTACAAGCTCAGGTACACACGGTCCCGGTGGCGTAGAAGTACCTCAGTACTTGGGCGCTCAAGGTCATCCCATCAGCTTCAATGTTCCCATTTGGAAAGGCTCTCCCGTCAGCCAGCTAGACTTGAGTCAAGAATGGATTCAAAGGAACTTGGATAAAGGTCCTCGCAACTAGGTGTTTTTGTTTCAAGATATTGATTGAGGCTGGTCTCTTTCTTGGGAGATAGTGTGATTGCATTGGCACGGAGTCTATGAATATTTCGAGTTTCATGTTCATCTCTTGTGCCAAAGGGGTACCATACTCCCACCTCAACATCAGACAGAGATATCCTCAAATTGCCAATCTATGTACTTATTCAAGGTACCCGACTTCCTATCTACCTACGCAGAAGCAGAAGCAGCAGCAGGAACCTCCTCATCAAGCGGCAAGATATGCGGCAGCGGTCCAAGAGGCGTAATCGCAAACGGGTTGATCTGCGTATGGCTCCGTGTATAATGCCACTTGATATGCTCAAACTGCGTCGTCTCCTTAAACGCCGGCTGAGTCCAATACAAGTTACGCATCCACCGGTGCAGCGCCGGATACCCGGACCGGATGTCGCGGATGTTGCACTTGAAATGCTGCACGTAGACGGGATCGAAGCGGATGAGCGTCACGTAGCTTTGTTGCAACGAGTTAGCCGTCTAGTGCGGTTAAATAAATCGGACAAGACTTACAGTCGAATGTCGGCCTCGGTGATGGTGGCTCCGAAATAGTAGGGGCCGTCTTTCTGCTCTGCTAGGTGCTTCTCTGCTCGGTCGAGGGCCTCAAAGACCCTGACGACGTTGCGCTCATAGGCCTCGCTCGTCGTAGCAAAGCCGGACTTGTATACGCCGTTGTTGATCATGTCGTATGTCCACTCGTGCGTGTCTTCAATCTGCTTCTGCAGCTCCTTCGGGTAGAGCTGGATAGCCCGGTGCTCCTCGTCGAGGAGGGCATCAAACTACACATCTGTGAGTCCGAGGATCACCAACAGTAGACTGTAGCAACAAAAACATACCTCGGTGCCAAACATACGCAGAATCTCACTGCTCTCATTGCTCACGATCCTCTTCGTCTTCTTGTCATACAGCACCGGCACAGTATACCTTCCCGAATAATCAGGCTCGGACTCGAAGTACAACTCCCTCAGATGGGTGAATTCCTCATGGCCCTCCACCGGATCAGGCACCACGTTCTCGCCGGGCACCTCCCCATCCTCGGGGGTCACGAAGCGCCAGCCCTTCTGTCCGAGGTGCCAATGGACGACGGAGAAGGACACAAAGTCCTCGAGGCCCTTGAGACGGCGGGCGATGAGCGTGCGGCACGCCCACGGGCACGCGTAGCTGACGTAGAGGTGATAGCGACCCTTCTCAGGAGGGTACTTTGCGTCCGGGGCGCTGGAGATCCAGTCGCGGAATGAACTGACCTGGCGCTTGAACTCGCCAGACTGGTCGCCAGCCTTGACCCATTCGGTGACTTTGCCAGCGGTGCTAGACTGTGATTTGGTGTCAGTCAGTTGTCCATTGTCAAACCGGATCTTTGTATGACAAAGATCAAAGCTGAATGAAGACACGATGGGACACCACTCACCATTCTGATCTGATTTCCCGTATAAACGTTCAAAGTGCGTGTGACTGGTGATGGCTTCTGCGATTGAGTAGCAAAAGACGCCCAAGATCTGACAAGTCGCTGCTGTTGCAAGTTCGTGTTCAGTTGTTGATTCCAAGCTCCAAATGCTCGAATCCCAAGTCTCTGCTTTGACATCTCACAAAAAGCAAGGCCAGCAGCATCAATGACGGCAAGACACGAACCCTCCTTATATACCCTGAACCCTTTCCCAAGAGAGATCCAGAATTATCGCATCACACACTGCTCACTAAGACTTGCTCAGCAACCCCTCATTGGCAAAGCTAAGAGCTAAGGCAGCTCGACCTTTTCCTCCAAGTACTCCTCCTTGTGGTCGGCCGACTCTCAGCGCCTGTTCCGCCCCTACACATGCCGAATTTCATAATGGTGGCGTAATAATTCCCCCGCTTTTCCTACTTCGTACATATGTTGGTCGCTTAGTTATCACCGCCGGCTTGGCTTGATCATCTTGATCATCAACGCCAGCTGAATAGACTGAGCATGACAAGCTGCTTTGTCAACCCACATACCTATGTATCGATAAACGCCGCCATGAATGCCACACACATATACCTACCTACAGGTTACAGTTTGCCTCAGTCCAGCTTCTAGCCAATATGAGCGGGATGTCTCGACGGTACTCATACACCTAGATACCAACATCGAAATGGCTCATACGGGATGCACATGTTCCTCAACACCATAGAACTCGTTAATGGTCTTATTTGTCTATTCTTTAGTGTCCTACTCGTCCGACCCCTATCTGCTTCAATGCAATTCGGAGCCTTCTAACCCCAATATACTTTGCATGTTTGGATATTCGCAAAACCCCGAATCCCAAACTCAAGCAATCTTGACCTTAATGTAAGGAACCTCAACGTCCTCTTCATCCAGATCCTCGGCCACAATCTCAAAAATGACCTCCTTCTGGTGAGAGGGAATAGGCTTCTTGGAAATCTTCTCCACTAGCTTGCTGAGGGGCAAGTTATAGCGGTCCTTGAGCTTGTTGGGGGGGAAGAACGCGGCATATAGGAGGCTCACTCCTGAGCTGAGCATGCTGATGTTGAGACCCTTCTCCTTGAAGGTATCAAGAAGCTCTCTCAGGGTGATATCCTCAACCTCGAATCGGTCCCAGATCTTGTCTAGGGTCACTTTGCCATCAGGACCCTTGTACTCCACCTTGGGACTAGCAATGGGCTCGCTGAAGCCAAAGAATGGCAGGGCCAGGTTGATGAAGCCGTTCTTGTACTGCTCGAGATCCGATTTGCCATCGATCACCTTGAACAGCTCGAGCACCACCAGGCCGGTTACCAATGCCGTAGTTGTAGCAATGGCCGGGATGATCTTGCCAGCGATAAACTTGGTCTTGTGCCTATCGGCGGCCTCGATCTTGTAGTTCTCCGCCCTCAGGTTGCTGCATGCGGTAATAAAATCGATGTGGTGGTTGGAGTCATCGTCCTTCTCAAAGTCAACGGGGACCAACTGGAAGCCGGACAATGTGTTGGGAGAGGGCAGGCTGGCGCTCAGCTTCTCCAGCTCATTGTCATCATCGAAGCCACCCTGCTCCGGTTCCTATTTCGAGTCAGTACTGCGGGTTTTCTAATCCGAGATGGAAGCACTTACAGGTTCCTTGTCATCCGCCTGAATCTTGACATTAGAGTCGGGAGCGAAGTCGGGCACAATGACATTCTCCAGCTCTCGCAGATAGATGGCATCGTCAGTGCCAGGGGACTTGATATCGTAGTTGAAGGCATGTAGATTGGCAGCAGCCACGACAAACCCAAAGTGAGTAGGGTTGCTGGGGTCGAACTTGAGCGCATCGGGAGCACGCTTGGGGCCAGACCAGAAGGGGGTACCTGACGAGGTATGGGAGTCCTTGGGGAAGTTGTACAGGAGTTGTTGGATCTTGTTGGCATACTCGGTTTCAAAGAGCATGCGAGCCCAGGCAATGCAGTCCTCAAACGTCCGGGGCCTCTCGGTAGTAAGGTAGTTGCGGATTGTCTCGAGAGTGTCCTTCTGGTTCCCGCCCTGCTTGAGGGTGCTCTCAAGGAAGTTGGGCTGTGTCAGGTACAAGTTGACGGTCTGGGGAGCCTTGACAAACAGCTTCTCAAACATGTACTCCTTGGCCCAAGCGATAGTGTGCTCGATCCGGTTGGGGAAGCTTCGGATTGTGCACATAGGGAACTCCTTTTCGGGGGGATCCTGAGATGAAGAGTACGATTCGGTCAGGTGGGGGAGGACGACCTGCGTGTTACCCTTGGTTCCGAGGGTGCCACTCTCGAGGAGCGGCTTCTGGAAGAAGACACATCGTCGATCGACGTAGGTTCGTGCCTCAACGTTGTCCAGAGCGTTAGTGACACCGTCGAGGTTTTGCCAGAAAGCCTCATTGAAGACACTCTCAGTATCGGGGCTAACGCGTTCCTTGAGGGTCTCCATATGGCCTTGGAGGTCAGGGTTCATGCGCTGAACTGCCCCGGCCGCACAGTCACTCTTCATCTTGCCAACATCGTCAGCTCGGAACAGGAACTGGCGGTTCAGGTTGCTCCTTTCAATCGAATCCATGTCGGTCACCCAAATCTTGCCCTCCGGACCCGTCCCCAACCCGATCATGGCCCAGTTCTTCAGCATCTCACATCCAATCGCGCCAGCTCCGACGAGGAACTGCTTCAGGTTCGCAATCTTCTCTTGGTACTCGGTACCGAAAACTGCAATCTGTCCATCGTATCGGCTGCCAATGGGCTTGCACAGCTCGGGGGATCGCTTCGTTGACGTAGGCAGAGACTCCAGAGAGTCAAAGTACATCCACTGCTGAATAGGCTGGAACTTCCCTGAGACAGCCTTCAAGATCTCTTGAGCTGCGATTCCACCAAAGTAGGCAGCCATGGGACTAATGTCACCCTTCGCTTGATAGCTCAGCTCCTTCAATAGCTTCTCGTCCAGCTCAATCTCGAGACCCTCCTCCTCGGCGAACTTCTTGGCCGCGCCCAGGATGACAATCGCATCATCCTCATCCATGGGGTTGGGGAGTCGTTCGTTGGAGACTTGGAAAGCGTGGAGGGACTGGAAACCAAGATGGAGTTGCTGGGGTCGGTCAAACTTGGCAAAGTCCGACACAAGGAACTCGGGCTCCTTCAGAGCATTCGTGAAGCTCTTGAACTCGATCACCTTGGGCATCTTGACCTGCTGGTACATGCCACCCCGCTGGTATTGACCAAGGCCCGAGACGTCCCCGATCGAGAATGTGTAAGGACCCTTGACAGTGATCTGGCGAGGTTCGCAGCCGTTTAGTGCCTCCATGCCCTCAACCTCGGAGAATGTCACATAATCGCCATCCTCGAGGCCATGGCGAGTCTCATCCAGTGCAGATAGGAGACCCTCTTCGTCAATTCCAGCCACAATCCCGCTCAGTGGACTCTCGCCTGTAGGGTCGATAACTGTGAACTTGTCGCCGAAATCGCAGAAGATGGAGCCAAAAAGACCAAAGGTATCTGCAATAACGACATAGATGCCCTTGGTATGGCAGTAATCACCGATGGCTTTCTGGTGATGAATCGGAACGTTGGTCAAGACGACAACTTGGTACTTGTCGAACTGAGAGAGGTTGTCACCTAGTCTATTTAAACAATCAGCGAATCGAGTCTGACTTCCGGCATTATTGACATACCCAGGAGACTGGTGGACTTTGATGGGGGTGTAGGCGTTTAGCTCTGCTACGCGAGGAGCGGTGACCTCGTCTCTTGGCTTGCCAACGTCACTAGGCGTGAGAAAGAACTGCGAAGACAGGTCGGCGAGCTCGACTGGGGCGGGGTCGTAGACAGTCAGGCTCTTGACGCCTGCCAAGGCGATGTTCTTGGCGATCTCGACACCGAGGCCCTTGAGACCGACGATGAGCACATTCGAAGCGCCCATGCGCTTCATAGCCTCGTGGCCCAAGACATAGAGCTGTCGGCTGTAGAGTGACTCGTCGATCTCGGTGTGTCCGATGACTGACTCGTCAACTTGCATGCGGGTCGCGAGGTCGACCTCGGGGAGCTTTGGATCCTATGAAAAGATATCGGGGTCAGTCTAAATACTCTGCCATGTGAAAAGTCGAAGCGGGTTCCGGCATGCGGATCGGTGCGGCGGCAAGGTCGCGACATGATCCGACCAGCGCCCACGGGCGATGGAGAGACGACCAGTTGAGAGGACAGATGGAAGCTCGAGGACTCACAGCCATGATTCTTTTGTGAATAGGAGACTCCCCGTTGGATAGCTTACGCTTCCCCAGGTTGTCTGCGTCGGATGGGGAGGAAATCTTGGAGGCGGTGCGTTAGGTCGTCTCAAGGTGGTCCAGCACCAGACAGAGCTTAACCCCGCCAAAGAGCAGGCGTGTGATGAGAGGGGTAGATTATTTGCTGTTGATGATGGCCTGCGGGCGATGTGTTTGATCGTCGCAGGTGAACGAAACGTGATATCGTGGTGGAGTAAAGTCGTGAAGAGTCGTGAAGCGTTGAGGTTTTTGTGAGAGGGAAAGATCCAAGTCTGGGAGCGGGCCACGAAGTCAGGTAAGATCCTGAGGTTGACACAAAGGCTGAGGCGACCTCGCAGTGCCTACCCAGCCGTGTTGATGAGGTAATGGCCTAAGAGGGTTTAGTGGAGTTGCTGCTTGGCTGCTTGTTCTTGCTGAGGAAGGTGGTGTTTACCTAGCCTAGTTCCTTACATAAGCGACGCCCGAGATGAGCGAGGGGCAGGCTTCCGGAAGTGGGGTAGCCTTTCTCATCTCTTTCTTGCCAGGCACCACCAACCAGCCCCGCAGCCAGTCAACACGAGGGACAAAAGGCATTGATCAAAGAACGAAGAAGAAAAAAACTGGCCACTTTGCCAGCTTTTGGGATTCTGTCAGGTTCTATTGACCTCATTGAGGCCATGTGTAATCCACCAGGCTGCTACCTCTTTCGGGAACTGACACCACCACGTAAACATGGTGGCTGATTCAGCTCCCACCATCCATCAATGCTTACAAGGGTACTTGTTCAAGTTTGGCCGGCGGCCCGGCATAATTCGTACATCGCCGATCATGGTCATATTGGCGGGGTTATGTAACGAGCCAGTTGTCCAGCTGCATACGAAGTAGGTAGGTAGGTAAATTCCCGGGACTGACAACTCCGGTACTTAGATGCATAGCACACCTGTCCTGTACATTATTACCGAGAGCGCAGAAAGTAGCACTGAGGTATCGCAATGCAAGCCGGCTTCTTCAAAAACCGGTTCATGGATGGAAGCCCGATTCTTCAGTAGAAATGCCCCACACTAGTATCATCACATGCAGAAACAGCAGAAGTAAACGATATTTTATCTTTATTCACGTAGCCACCAGCCTGAGTGCTATCGACCCAAGTCGGACAAGATTTCATGCTCTTTGAAAGGGTATACAGAACACGATTGTCAAATCCGAAGGTTCCTCCCAAGACGCAGTGGATGTGTCACTCTGTGACGAGCATCTAGGTTAAACAGAAACGACAGCGAGTGCAAGTGCCTCACATTTATCGGACATTCTTCAGGTGGACATCGCTAGAGAGAGTTAGTAAGAAAACGCATGACTGGTGATCGGAATACAAGTAATCTTACAAGATAAGGTCAGAGTTGGCAGGGATGTGGCCGGGGAAGCCGCTGTAACAGTCAATTGTTAGTCGCTGCTACGCAAAGGATATTTCTCGTCTGGATGAAGCTCGTGCGAACGATATGGATCGGGGCAACGCTTTGGGAGCGCAGGGCATGCCATTGGACTAGGCGGAGGGAATTGGAGAGATTGGAGGTGGAGAGCTTACCGAGCGCCGTAGCCGTAGTCGCTGCAAGCAAAGCAAGTTAGCGGAGTGATTTGGAAGAAGATGAAGAGGTGAAATACCTGGTGATGTCGAGGGTGGCCTTCTCGCCAACCTTCATCTGGGTGACGCCCTCATCCCAACCTGGCGAAACATCCGTCATCAGTATCAGTCTGTCGCATAAATATTCTCGGGGAGAGTAGGAAGAGTGTCGGTACCCTTGATGACCTGGCCAACGCCAATGCGGGTTTGGAAGTCGCCGCGGCCGACAGAAGAGTCGAACCTGGGAAAGGACCGGGTTAGTGACGAAAGGTCGAAACATCAGCGATATCCGCAGGTACTTACTGGGTGCCCTTGTTGTCAGGCTGGGAGGTGTCCTTGAGGAAGCCAGTGTACTCAATGGTGACAGTCTGGCCGACCTGAGGGATGGCACCAGTGCCTTCCTCGTGAGTAATCTTGGTGACGCCCATGGTGATTGGAGTAAAGGAGAATGAACGAGACAGTGGTGGGAGAGTGTTGAGTCTAGAGAAGCGGGATATACCACGAGGAATAGATGTGAGGAAGAAAGGTCTCATCTTTAAGAAAGGAACAGGAGCGGGACGAAGATTTAAGTATTTATCCGTACCTTCCAAGTCAGCAAGCAGACAACTCTAAAGGGACGCAGGAGGAAGGAGCGAGAGCTCGTCCTGCCTTCGTAGCTTTGCACCACACCTTCCAATCCCAGCCCCAGAACCGCGTATGGCGGGGCAATGAGATCGGCGGCGGGGCAGGGTGGCACGCAGTGCAAGAGCAGGATGACGAACAGCACCAATCAGCATACGGTAGCGCTCCACTTGGGATGACGAGTGGGAGAAGCACGAAGAAGCAGTCAGTGTCTGTGATGGCTTTTTTTTCTGTTTGCCGGGATTTGAGCAGGAGAGGCAGAAGAGGATTAGGTGTGGGTTGGGAGAAAGGGTGGGGGGTGCGAAGGTACGTACCGCTAGTTCTTGCCCTGTGAATGAAGTCCAAGTGCCCGGAACCGTTCGGGTACTTCCCTGTCGCGGCCTGGCGCGCAGGAGTCCAAGTCCCTTGCGGGTACTCTTTGGAAATGACGAAAGAGCGGTGGAAGTATTCGGTACCTGGTAGAGTCTATCGAAACGTAGTGCAACAACGGTAGTTGTGTCCTAGGACAGACTCCATTTGTTGGGGGAATGCAACCACTCGATAACGTTTAGGATACGAAAAAGACTCAGTTCTCCCGGGTATCTCGGTCGGTACCTCAGTCGGTACCTCAATATTGTTCCATACCACCTCTCGGAATTGTCTGCTTGCCAACGGCTTTGGTAGGTCGCTATACGGCCACAGGGGCGTCTGTATTTTCATTGGTATTGGCGGCTCGCAAAAGGCAGAAACCGCCGACCCGCTATAATTAGCAGCAGTACCTACATATTACATATTCGCACGCATGCTGTCCCTCTCAGGCGTTGAGAACGTGGGTCTCAACTTCAATTTAGAGCAACTGGGACGACAAAACAAGCACTAGATAGGATTGCCCAAAGCAAATACGGCAGAAGACCAGACTGATACTCGGCCAACATGAAACGAGGCAGTGCCAATAATGGTTCCAACATCGTTTCAAATTCGTCCTGCCCCGTCGAGTTCGCAAGTTGTGGCTGTTGGACTAGGTTGTTGGTTGGCCAAGTCCCAAGCTGTGAATATTCCATCGTTTCTTGGCCCGGATTTTGTTTTTTCTCGATAGAAACAACCGCAGCTGACATGATCTGATGTTCTTGGCTACTCCGTACCTACCTACCTGGGTATGGGGACATTTGCTTTCAGCTACCGACGGGACGTACATACATATGTACGGACCTGGCCTCGGGGACGAGACACATTCACACCCTTACCCAAATGAGGCCAACCGCAACCCTTGTCTTCCTCTCAAAACCCGTCAACCCACATGCAATGGTACGTGAAAGGAGGGAAGCCCCGGCGCTATGCGGCCGAAACATTTCGGGCATCCGGGGTTGCGGACCTGAGACCGGTGAAAGGCTGAGGTAGCCTCGTCTCTTCATGTTGGGTGTCTCTTGATTACAGACTGGTGGTCATTCGTGGTCATTCGAGCGAGAGATGAGATGACCATGCCGGCCGGATGATGGATCACAATTGCCCTGCATCTCCCATGGGAGTCACACGGAAATCGCGCGACTCCCCGCATTCGGTCGAAATTCCCATGTCCCACATCGAGAACATGGGAGGACATGGGAGGGAGCAGACGCTCGATGTTGTGTTCAAGTCACGCCGATGCATACGAGCCTCAAACCCCAAGAATGCCTGCACCATCGTCCATAACCGACGTTGTGCAGATCGTACGTACGGTATCTTGCATTTGTGCTCCCCCGATCTCTGTGACCGGTCTCCAGAGTCGGCCATCTACCGGTTCCTGTACAGCGCTCCCTGGAAGTTGGAGATCCCTCCGCGCTCGCGAGCGGCAGTCCCACAACTCAACGGCCAGGGGCCCAGCAGTCAAATCGAGTGAACATGTCAAAGTTCGAACATTTGAAAAGAAATCTCCTAGTCATCGGTCTTGGCTTGGAGCGCGGCAAGATAGACTTGCATCTTGACCGAGCGGGACGAAGGGACTCTTGCAGAACCCCCCTCCTCCAGCCTTACATCGGTGGGTAAGCAAAAAGACCAAGACCCCGAAACATCTCGGGTATCCCTCTCAGGGTACTTTGAATAGTAATCAAACAAGCGATTAGTCTACGGCCATTGATTGATATTGAAGTCGGCTATAGCATCATCATCAAGCGGTGAAAAGAAATGTTGCGCTTCAAGCGATGCTGTACAACACCTCCCGCACCATCACCACCTAAATGGCCCCTCATCGCTCCCGCGACCGGGCTCATGGTGACCTCGATCCGGCGGTCTGCCGCTCGTGTGACTGGTAGAAGCCATACATAGAAGGAATCGCGATGCTGTGCAGATGCCTGCAAGTCGTGGCTGGCCCAACATGTTCGTCTTACTCGCTGCTCGGATCGGTGGTGAAAGATACAAACACGTGGAGTTTATGGACTGGAGTGTTTTGCAAGGATTGTCTGGGAAACTGGAAGTGGAAAAACCGCACGCTGGCAGCTTGTGTAACTCAAGGGTAGACATTGATTTGCCCCTGATAGTTTGGTACAGTTGCTGAAAGAAAGACCACATCAGACAAGCGACCGAAATATCAGGAGAGTGTGCCAGTGACGTGGAATGAGAGACAATGCAAGAATAGCCAGCCGGATACTTACTCAGATGTGAATCGAAGAGATTGGTTACGATCCTGCATGCATTAGAACCCAGCACCAACATACATGTGACCGAAACAAGTCCATGTGCTTCGAGGCCGCGCTAAGTGAGCGGTAGATGTAGGAAAATCTAGAAAGACGATGAAGCGAGGGCGAGAAGAGAAAACAACATCTCAGAGAGCCCAGGTCATTGCGGATTCCCATGTCTCCTTGCCTGCATGTATTGGGTGACTGGTCGATATCACTCTTCCGCAAACGGCGAGCCTGGGAGAAAGTGATTGAGCACGTATCCCCCGCATAAGGTTTGGAACATGAAAGCTCGCTGAGTGATTTCGGATGGGCTGTCAGCATTTCCCCCAAGGTCTAGACCATGTTGACTGGAAAAGGCCAAGATTGTGCTCGCCTACTATACTCCATGTAGATCTCTCACTTCCCCCAACCATCCTTTTCTCGGATCCTAATAATCGGGTCAAAAAGTCTAGACCTGGTGCCACTGCTCAATTAGGCCTCATTCTTAATACTATTGACAAAGTCTCCCATAATGTCAGATCTGGAGCGCAGCTTGTATATCGTACGGGCATGGGCTCTATCACAGCAGCAAGGAGCATACTTACCGACATCTTGGGGTTGGCATCCAATCCGTCGCTTCAGGTCCCAAATCCAGCTTCTTAAAATGGCCCTCGAATGTTTTCAAATCCCATAGTAGTAAAACAAATGATTTATAGGGGAGTGTCAGGCCGTAAAGCATCCATCAAAGGGGATGGCTAAGAATGATATTGAGACTCACAAGTCAAACCTGAACACAGGTGGCCGTAGGATCCGCTTGAGTAAATATCCAGTACACTTCCCCTTCATTTATCTTTAGTGGAAATATTTCCAGGGCGTTGGTACTGACATCGTATGTACTGATTGACTTCAAGAACAACTTCCAGGTCTGGTGTGATGGAAACCTCAACTGGAAGACAAGGGTGCAAGCCTGAGCTGCCATAAATGGTGACAAAAGGTCATGGATACAAATCACACATTGTCTGTCGCATTGGCACATGTAGGCTGCCAACATTTGTTGAAGCTCTTCGTTTGTTTTATTTTCCTAGATTGGACCACGCACTCCCGCCCATATGTGCGAGAACTAAGAGCTCGCAAACCGGAGACCGCCGCCTTATCGAGTGAATAAGACAGCTAGTCGTAGGGTTTCCTGGACGCCCCGGTCAGAAATGAAGTTCTCAATGATATATGTCATGCTTGTTCCTTGTGATCCCGGGCCTGCGCGACATCCAGACCGCGGCACTGTGCTCTGGACATGTGCCTTGAACAAGTCGCACCCACGGAAAGCATATGGACAAAACAGCCTTCTTCTAACAGCTCCAGGTCGGTGATATGCAACCAGACACTGTTCTTGGACTCCTAGGGTTCCCAAGTCCGCGGCTCTGCATCACGAAGACCAAGTTCTAGGTCCAGAGACATTTGCTCTCCCCGAGGAACGCTAGCGGGACCAACTTGAGACGTTTACCCCGAAAGACTAGTACACTATACGGCATGATAGGCGACTTGGTACTGATGGAGCACCATTCCGCTGGGTAGAGCTTCGGCCATGCCAGGAAGCAGCTCTCGCAGACATGAGGCCAGCCGTCTTGTGTGCGGCCATGGATCATTATTGACCGAGGGAATGGATGCTGGCACCTCCCATACCTGCTAGGCCGTGCCGAGCATATGGTCCGGGGATCACTCCTAGCTATGTCCGTCGGCGCTGATGAGATCGGCCTCCCCGCCGATTTCTCTCGTGGAGGACGCGCGAGGGCCAGGGGCTTTGGTATCGGTGTCTCTGCTTTAATAGATACGCTCTCCATCGGCTGGGAAAAGCCGCTAGGTATATCGCAGTTAGCTTACGATTAGTTGACCGCGATTCCAGCGTTCAAGTGGGAAGATCCGGGCATTCGCCTAGCTGGACACTCGGCATCTCCATTCCAAGAATCAACGTGGAGGAGAAAGCTTTAAACCATATGCTGAAGGCGGCTGAATGAAGGCTCTACAGACGACTTCGCCTTCATCTATGATATGTTTCGAAGACACCGCCGGACTCGGAGCATGCAAAGCGAATGCGGCATCGTGTCTCATGACGGGTCTCTTCAGGGTGGCGGTGCCGAGGATGACTATGTTCGTGTTGTTCAAAGCCAACTCGATGCTGACTAAATAATGCATTATTGATAGTATGCACATCAGTGTAGGAAAGTTAGCGGTGCTGAATAAATGAGAAATGTTGACAGGCCGAGTCAATCAGGATACGGAGTGTTGTCAGCTTTAATTTCACGTTCTTTGGAAGGCAGATCAAATTTAGTGGCGCAGATAGGCCTTGTCCGAGAAAGAAACATAGAAGCATTCCAGGGCCTAGAACAGAATCGATGGGAGGCAGCCCAGGACAATAATGTTGGTTGATTGATGAAGATTGATGAAAACTCCTCGTGTTCGGTTGGCGTTGCCGGGTTCCGAGGCCATCATGAACTTTGGCCAGCTGCCAGAGTTCCTGCACATCAGGGTCCCCTAAATGCTCAAGTTTTAGTGGATGCAGCCGCTATAGCCGCTGTCCGCGGGACCCACCTTGGCGCGCTAAATGCCGCTGGATCCGGGCGTACCTTCCTCTAGGTGCGCGCAGGTAAAGGGCCTCGAGGGAAGTCGCGGGGGGGGGCTGACGTCAGAACGGGCTGGGCGTATCCGTGGAACTTGGTATTCGACGATATCTGGGAAGATATTGAGGTTAAATGAGCAGATGGACGCATGGATGAGTGGCTAGATGCGGCGCCTTGATTAGAGGCGACTACCTACTGACCTAAAAGTTGAGCTATCTCAAGGTAAATGATGAGAGCCTAGACTTCCTCCTCGACTACTACCTATAGTACTCCGTTACCGCCTCTACCAAGAACGACTTGACGCAGCCATCCCGACCTCCGTCTGCGGTAGTGACCTATCACACCACAACCACAAGCTCCCCTGTTGACCAGCCTCTTTCATTGTCTTTTTACCGAACTCTATTCTCATCCCATCCTCGTCATCATTATTCAAATTTCAAATTGTTTGGGACAAAGAAAATCAGATCTGCGCAGTATCTGCCGACCGCCCCAATTGACAAACACATCGATCACGACAATATCTTTGGCGCAACCAGAGGGCCTCTCACGGGCCAAGCCAAAAATGACTGCCCAAGACTCCAACGGGGCTGGGATCAACGGCCACTCCGGAACCTCAACCAGTCGTACCAACGGCGTCAAAAAGTCCGAGACGTCAAACGAAGATGGCTTCAAATTACCAACATCGGCTACGAAGCTTGGCACAGATCTCAAACATCTCAAAAGACGCCTGACGAAAGTGGCTAAAGGCCCTCCTGGTGGCTTCGATACGACCCCTCTTCCAGACGCCCCTCAAGGCTTCACACTTCGCTTCATCTTCCACGGCGCGGCTAACGTCCCTCCTGCGGACATTGCGACGGCTTCCTCGGATCCGTTCCTCGTGGCAACGCTGAAAGGCAATCAAGCCAACAAGAGACACAAGGAGGACCCGGACCTCACCCACAGAACGAGAACCATCAGGCGAACCACCGAGCCTCAGTGGGAAGATGAGTGGATCGTCGCCAATGTCCCTCCCACAGGCTTCGTCCTTAAGTGCCGGCTTTACGATGAGGATTACCCAGACTCGAATGACAGACTTGGGAATGTGACGATCAAAGTGCTCAGCTTATCCGAAGATTGGCGCGGGATACCTCCTCCAGGCAGGGAAATCGCAGCCAGCAAGCGGATGATAAGCAAGCGAGCCTACTTTATCAAGGCCTTCGCAAGCGTCATGAGCTCCAACGTTCACATGACCCCCCGGCTTCGTATCAGTATGGAATTGCTAGGAAAGTCGGATCCTCCGTTTGCCCAGATGTACACCTTGGGACCGACGACCTTTGTGAAGCACTTCAGTCCTCTAATTGGCCGTATCGCTGGCGTCAAGGTGAATGCGAATGAAGAAGACGATGCGCGAGACGACCAAGCCCAGCCAGAGGACCAGCAGGGGAAGGGGAAGAATAAGAAGAAGAGGAGGACTCAAAAATACGAGTATGTCTGTCCTGGACCCCGTCATGCAGAATTCCAGCTAACTTATCTCTCCAGCTTCCAAGCAAACGAGATGCAATTGCGAGGGCCAGTGCCACCGGAGCTGTATCACCGCTTTGTTGAGTTCAAGCCCATCATTGCATCCATGTTTGCCTCAACCGGTTTGAGGGGCAAGATCTTGAACAAGGCACTACACGAACAACACAGCCGCATCTACAATTTCAATCGCACGACAGAGTACGGGGATTTCAGTGCGTGCTCTAAGGAGGCTGCTCTACAATTCTTGAAGCTTGTACACTTTGACGAGGGAGGCCGTATTTTTACCTACGTCTTGACCCTAGATGGCATGTTTCGCTTCACCGAGACGGGTAAGGAATTCGGCATTGACATGTTGAGCAAGCATTCTATGCACTCGGATGTTGAGACGTATATTGCTTGCTCAGGCGAGTTCTTTGTTCGACGACTGAGGCATCCTGTGTCCTCAGACGACCCTCACCCTCACGAACAGACTCATCCCAAGGACCCCATCCCAGGCGGACCTCCAAGGGATGATCCGCCGCACAATCCAGCATACTATCAGCTCGTCATCGATAACGACTCCGGCACATATCGCCCAGACAAGTCGATCTTGCCGTTGCTCAAGGACTTCCTACACAAGAACTTCCCCGGACTCGGTATTGTGGCGATGCACTGGGGGGAGGAGGAGCTTCAGGAGATGAAGCAGGTTCAACGGAGCGTCAAGAAGAAGGAGGGCAGAATGATCAATATGGTTATGAACAGGAGCCAAAGCAGTATCAGCTCAGCTGAGAGTGAGCTGGACGATCGCGAAGTTGGCTGGGAGCAAGGACAGAAGAGCAAGCGGGAGGCTGCATTGGATGCTCTGGAGGATCCCGCCAAGGTCAAGGACGCAGTCAAGGCCATTGTGCCTGGCATGAGGTCAGAGAGGGGTGAAAGCTCAAAGTGAGATGTGACATGATGATTACGGCCGAAAAGCGACTGTTCTTTAGGAGGATTGTCTTTGACTTGCTACGTATGATACCTGGGCTGTCGGGAGACGATTCCCCTTTCTCTTGTTGAATATGGTTTCCTTGCCTCCATATAGTCCTTGCATTCTCTAATCTACAGAATCTACCAAACCAGGCTGACGAGTCATGCAAACCACGTCGGTTTATGGGGTTTCTTGCCTGCCCATCATAGCTTCGACCTCAGAGCCACCCAGCGACTGTCACACTTCGCCAGCACCTCACCGTTCTCATTCTTCACCTCACCCCGGATCCTACTCTTCCTCCCATCCGTTTCCTCCACTATCGCCGTGACGGAAAGCACACTATCCGTGGGTACGGGCTTCAGATATGTGACATCTAGACCCCCTGTCACATTGTGCGTCTGAAACGCCCTCGCCGTCTTTCCCAGCGCCCCATTCAAGTCGATGAGGGCGCCTAGACACTCATCGAGCAGCGACGCAATGATACCGCCGTGCACGACCCCCGGGAAGCCACTCACACCTTCCCCTACGGACACGAGGGTCACTGTCTCGGTGATGATGCGCGCGCTGTCGAGGGCCGCAGAAATGCTGGGTGCGCGGAAGTAACTGATTAGATTCTGCAGGCCGCGCGGGTTGTTGAGCGTGCGGCCAAAGAGTTGGTCGTGCGCTCCTGATGCGGGATTGCGGCAGGAGGGCAAATAGATGATGGTTTCTGGGTTTGAGAGAAGGGCGGCGGTCCAGGGGACGGTTATGAAGAAGGCGAGTTCAGATGTGAAGAGGTGGGATGGGGTGTCAGGCGGGAGGAGGTCCAAGGTCGGACAGATGACGCGGTTGTCGAATTCCATGGTAGGGGATGATTTGGGGGGGATAGATGAGAATGAGTGACGGGCTTCGTGGATGAGAGGTGAAGTTGGTAGTAATTGTAGTTGTAAAGGGCAGCGCTGGCCTCTACCGAGTCGGACCGGCTTGCGTTGGCTGAATCTCAAAAGTGTGGCGATGTGGGCTCGGTAGTTGATCCTCCACAGGGATAGGGGATTGAGCATGGTCCGGGAGTTCAAGACAAAGCAAACAGCAGCATTAAGCCGAGATGGGAGTGAGATGGACACAAGACAGTTGCCAGAGCGGGATGAGGACATAGGACGGGAGATGGAGCCGAACTGGTGAAGAGGCGAAGAATTGGGGAGAGTGATTGGTTGTATCCCCGGATATGTGTCCACTAAAATAGGTCCCTAGATTGGGAATAACGGTGTAGTGTGCAACCAGACCTACCTAGGTAGGTACGGGGTAATAATCAATTACTATGTAGCCACGTCCCAAGAGATTCAAATGCCGAGGTTCTAGTTGCGGGGTTGGGATAGTCTCGGTGAGCAACCAGTCAACAACGAGGAGGTCTAGGTATCGATCAAAAGAAGTTGATCACCAAGATGAAGGCAGGAAATTTATAAAATTTTGCGATAATTATTTTCGTCTTTCGCTGCTGAGTCGTAGTGGGTCAAGGACCTACGATTGAAAGTGTAGTATTGTTGTTGCTTATCACCCACGTCGTACCCTACAGATGCAAGACGCGCGATTGGCGGAAGATAACCATTATTCTATTAGGATCGGGAAAATCACTAAGTAGCAGTAAGAAGACTAGTTAAGTACTCCATGGCCTATTGCGACGATTTTGGTCTCAATAGGTTGTTGCATAGGTTGCTCAGCCTCTGTTCTGTTCCAACGGCTAGTCCATGGGACCAACATCCCAACTCCCTCTACGGCTGACCGTTTGAAAATAATACCAACGAGTAAACTTGGAGAAAACGCGAACACGGAGCAAGGTTCACTTCGTTTCCAGAAACTCAAGACTGCTGAATGTCCTTTCCCCAAAGTCTGACGCCTTGCCAGTTCTCATAGCCCCCCCTGAACCGAATACCGCGATCCATGTGATACTCCAGCATAAGTCAACACTCCCGAAAGCGAGAAGAGCAAAAGAAAAAGTACACGATGTATTCGCCTTTTCTAAATCCGGTTCTCGATGACCTCTTTCAGGAACCCACGAAACGGCCCCCGTCGGTTCCGAGCGTCGGAGAGTGGTTGTACCCGTTGCCTTGTGTTCTCGGAATCCCCCCAACTTGACCAGCCGTAGGATGGGATGACGGGGCCTGCAAACAGAATTCCAAATCGACTCTTTTTTTTTCTTTCTGTGCACCTCCGTTGGATTGAGGTTGATGTGATTCAGTGCTTCCCATTGGGCGGCTTTTAAGATATCGTCGGATGCCCATTCGTTCAACTGGCAACCACGCCAGCGGCACCTTCCCAACTCACCATCAAGTGCTGCACTGCCAAACGCCTTCCTTTTTTTTCTCGTGGAAGGTGATAAATTCTCCTCGTTTCAGTTTCTCACCTCTTGACTTTCTCCTCTTCACCTCCTCATCACCACTGTCGCCGGCTCCGGTCTGCACTTCATCGACACCTTTCTCGATTCTCCTCTCTGTGTGCGCATTCATAAGCGATAACAAATAGCAGCATGGAGGCTCCTCTTCCCGGTCAGGCCTTGTCGCCCGGGGAGATCGATGTTCTCATCAGCATCGAGAGAATCGGTGCTGGCTGTTCCATGGTGGCAATCACTCTCGTGGTCTTGTCGTACTGGGCCTTCTCGAAGCTTCGAACTACTCCCAACCTGTTTCTCCTGTTTGCCTCCATCGCCAACGCCGGTGCCAGCGTCGCCTCCATGATGGGGTACGATGGCCTCGAAAAGGGCGAGGACTCGGACTTGTGCCAGGCTCAGGCCTTCATCTTTGAATGGTACACACCCTGAGAACTGACTGCCATGAAGGAGATTTGCTGACTCTTCCTAGGTTCATGCAGTCGGACCCCTGGTGGTCTTTCGCCATGGCTGTCAACGTCTTCCTGGTCTTCTTCTTCAATGCGAATCCACGAACATTCCGAAAGTACGCCTGGGCTTACTGTATCGTTTGTTTCGGTGGTCCCATGATACCGGCTATTGTCCTGATCTCCATTCGTGACGACCCAAAGGGCCTCATCTTTGGAGATGCTGCAGTGAGTCCCTCTCTAACCTCCGCATTTCTTGGCTACAGCTAATATTCTCCTAGCTTTGGTGCTGGATCGGCACTGACTGGAGTCTTGTTCGTCTGTACTCGTACTACATCCCCATCTGGTTTTGTATCCTCTTCTCCATTGTCATCTACATCGCAGTAGGGTATCACGTCTTCCATCACCGGAACCAGCTCCGAAACCTTGCCGCCGACCACTGGGAGAATGCAGAGAAGGCTAGTTCCAGCCCTTCTGCGAGTTGTGAGGATAAGAGAGGCTCTTCCGACGAGGTAAAGTCTGGGTGGCCCCTGAAAATATGGGAACTAACAACGGGCCTAGGAACCCTCCAGACGACCCGAATTTTATGGGACCGCAGTCACCGAAGTTGAAATCACGTCCGACTTCTCCAAGCACAAACGCCGTAATGACCCGACTATTCCTCCTCCCGTCGCGCACAACAGTCCCAGCCGTGCTCGGTCTTGGGCGATGCCAGCAGGTCATGAGCCCTATGTGATTGTTAGCAACGGTACCAAGGCCCAACGTTTTGAGACAGTCTGCTCTTCCGACAGCACTCCTCATCCCCAGAACACGGTCATCACTCGGCTTCGCGCTGTCAAGTCGAATGCTTCGTTGAAACTGAAGCGGCTCGATCCTGTCAAAATGGCGTATTTGCGGACCAGCTTCATTTTCGCCTTCGCAGTCCTCATCACCTGGATTCCGAGCTCCATCAACCGACTCTACAGTCTCACCCACAGTGACAAGATCAGCTTCCCTCTCAGCGTCGCCAGCGGTTCTGTGCTGCCCCTTCAGGGTGTCTGGAACGCCATCATCTACTTCACCACAAGCTGGAAGACCCTATGCGAAGAGCTGAAGGCCGTCAGAGCGAAGCTGTCTCGACGAGGTGAGGGCAATCCGGTAGTGTCCCGTCTTGAGAGCAAGCTAGGCTGGTTCAGGGGAGAGCACCGCGACACTTTTGAGCGCGCCCATCAGTCACGACTAAGTTTTACGAGGCGTCGGGGAGAGTCTTATGAGTGATGAACTCTAAGCGTGGGGGATATTCTAATTTTGGGAGCGGCACATCTATGATACATACTTGGTGGAAGTCGGGGATTCTAAGGCTGGGACATGGCGTCGGAAGGCCATAGAGCTCTGGCGAGTCACCCACGGCCAAGGTCATTTAGTGTCGCCTAAGGAACTGCAATCATGGTATGAAGAAATGTGTTCAATGAGAATCTTAATTCGTTAAATCGTAACGGTCATCGAGGTCGGACATGCTTTCTCGTGACATGATATGAGGGTGTCTGGTGTTGGAACAAGGCCGACTAAGAAGTGTAAATGTCCTCTCCTTCAGCAGCATCCACGCCGTCTCGCACCACTCTTGCAACGGCTGACTCGACATCTTCATCGCCATCGAGGAGGTCAACCCAGGTGTTCTTGATGCCATCTGCAGCAAGGAGAGCCGAGGCGGTTTGAGCCACAGCCTCACGGCTGATGCCCTTGTCCGCGATGTGAGCAGTCTTGCCTAGCTCGACCTTTCCGGCAGGGTCAAGGGTTAGGGTTCCAGGACGGAGGTTGATGGCGACGAGGTGAGAGCTCTTCTTGGAGACCTGGTAGAGGACTTCATCGGCAGCGATTTTTGCCTGATAGTAGTTTGCGAGGATGCCGTTGTTGACGGTGCGGTGGTAGTTGTCCCATTCGCCAGCGGGCCACCAGGGGGCGCTGGCGCGGCGGGAGCCGAGGTAGGAGACTAGGAGGAAGCGAGTGATTGAGGGGATGGACTCTGCGGCGTTAACGAAGTGGATGGCAGCGTCGCGGTCGATTTTGAAGGTCTGGGGGTGGTTAGTAGGGAAGAATACTGTGAGTGTAGAGGGGTGGGTGGTGGTATAGATTGGGGGTAGCATACTCGTTCAGGACCGCCTTTGCCTCCAGCGCCTAGGTCTTGAGTTAGTACTTCATCTCGAATGATACAAGCTTTGTTGTAGTTTTGCAATTGTACGTACCGGCGCTCCAGGCGACGTAGTCGGGCTTGACCTCGTTGAGGATGCTCAGAGCGTGGTCCTGGGAGGTGACATCCTCGATACTGCGGACTAGGACGTTGAGCTTGCCAGGGAGGCCGACGCCGAGCTTCTCGATCGTAGGGGCCTGCTCTGGGGCGCGGATGACGCTGGTGACGGTCCAGGAGCGCTTGAGGAGAAGGGGCGTGAGGAACTGAGCAACTTTGCCGTGGCCGCCGAGGAGGAGAACGTGGTGGGATGCCATTTTGGTTGGGGAAGGTGAGTAGATGGAATTGAAGGGTGTTTTGGTTCGCTAAACTAGACTTAGAGATGGGTTCCGGAAGTGAAGTTGAATGTAGTTGGCTTTGGTTTGTTGTAAAGAGGCCCTCGAGCGGTTATAACGACGGTTGATCGTTCGAACCGCTCACGTAACGGACAGGAAGTGACGACATTCGGAAAGCGGGGCAATTGGGGGATTTCTAATCAGATACCCATCATGGCATGATGAAGTTGTGGGCGCGGCAAGGGGAAAATAGGCCCGGAAAGGGCTCTTGAGACAGCATGGGTGGGCATTATGAGACAATCGATCACGTAGTTGATTCCCTAGTTTAGGCGAAGAGGTTTTGGGAAGTTACTTTGGGAACTGGCATTGGTGGTGGTGAGTTGGGGGGAGAGGGAGATGGAGATGGTGGCGCATTAGGTACTACTACTCTCCCGCAATAGGAAATAGTTGGAGAAATGTAAAGGAATTAGTGGAGGGTGGAATAGGGTGTTCTGCTGCTTGATTTCCCCTTGGAGGTTCAAGTCGGATCTGCTTTGTTAAATTTCATGATCTACCAAAGGTCGGTGAAGGGCTGGGTACAAGTGAATCTCGTCCATGTCTCATGCGAGAACAAATGGTAGTAGAAACCCCAATAACGTCAATTCTCTTCACTAGGAAGGGAATATTTGTCAATCATAAAGAACATGAACAATCAATCACGGGTATTGCACAAACAGACACCAGAACGATGAAAGAAATCAGCGTGTAGGAGAACTGGGAATTAGCTGTCATGACTGCTTATGTAATCCCACCATTGGCCGAAGATTTCGAGGGTTGCGGAGCAAATGTAGGCTAAGCCATTTACGGACAATCAGCTTCTGGCTCACAGCTCGCTCTCTGTTGTAGCGTCCGTCAGCTTAACCATTCTTGCTACGGACTGGGTTCATGGTGGTTACTGTATCGTTGAGGTTGGAGGAATTGGCTGTTGAATCTTCCTGTCTTTGAGTTCTAGTCACGACAAGATTGACTCTGCTAAGAACTATTGCTTCATACACCTAGATAGGGTCTGAAATCGCTCAACCAACACGAGAGAGAGCGTGTATATGATCCTTGGCAGATACACTTCCTGGAAGAGGATCATGGCAAAGACAGTTTGTATCGTGGGTAAGTCGACCTACCAAACCCCCCCCT
>JABFFI010001182.1:0-43057 GCA_013623725.1 Fusarium robinianum
GGAGTGTATGATGAGGAAGGAGGGGGGGGGGGGGGGGGGGGAGGAGGAGATCGATGGGTCACGAGATCGACCTGGTGGCGAGGGGACTTTCGTTGACCGGGATTTGAGCGGCAGGGACCACCGTTTTTGAGAAAATGGAGTTTTCAACTACCGTCCGGACCCAATCCTGAGATGAAGAAAGGCAGGGTCACCAACCGTTTGGGTGCGCGTGCAAAATGACGAATCCTTGGTGGTTCGGAGTTTCCGCGTTGTCGGTTGTGGCGGTGCGGGCAGCGGTGCGGCTGTGCAACAGAACAAGGTAATTGTTGGGTCCAGAAAATGGGAGGCCGAGGATGTTATTGGAGAATGGGATGATGACTTTGGATGAATTGTAGGGGGAGAGGAGCATGAGTCGAGGGGACTGGGGTTGGTTTCCTCTCAAGGTGGGTGGGTTGGTTCCAGAATGTCGTGGACTTGAGGCGAAGGTGAAGGAATCGAGAGCAAGGGTTGTCCAACACGTCACGACAAACAACAACAATGTTTCATTCTCAGGACGTGCATTGGCTAGTGAGAATGGATCCCTCGGCATTGGAAGTTACTCAATTCCCATGCAGGTTAATTAATAGTTTCTACGATGGGGCTCTCTATCCCTCTTTCATCGACTGCTATGACACCACCTCGAAGGTTTCCTATGGCTCCATCCACACATGCTCGCCTCGAACATGGTGCCTAGCAAACCACCAGAGATCGTACCAGCCGTCTCCCCGAGTCCTACTGCCTGGAGGCTAAACTCTTGGTTGATACCAGGCTCCAGGGAGGTCTCCTCGAGAACCTGGAACATGATCATCATGTAGATGGCTCCCCCCATGGCACCAGCACCAAAAGCCAAGATTCCCAGGAAGAAATGCCACGGGATCAAGGTAAACATGGCATTGAGAGTGAAGATGGTTGCAATAGCACCCAGCGCGCTAAAGGCGGTCCTCAAGGTCAGAGGGCGAATCAGTGGGGTGGCCACTCTAGACACAAAGTTCCCAAGCTGGAACGCGAGACCGTAGCTCGTGATGTAGGCAAAGAAGCTCTTGAAGGAGGATGAAAGAGGCAGAGCTCTCGCGATCCCGGGGAAGATAAAGGCCTGGGCAGCAAAGGCGACGAAGAGCGGGAGCATATACGGCCGGACCATGGCCTGGGTGAGGTTGAATCGCTTCCTCATGCTCAAGACGCGGGACAACTCGGCGACAGGATCCTGGACTAGTAACGACACATCCCCCTCGCCGTCCTCCATGCCACCTTTTCGGTCAGTACGTCGAGACTCGGGGTAATTAACTGGCGCACCAGGGAGGACGACGAAAAAGGCCACAAGCATAGCTCCCGTGAGGACATAGATACAGTCAATGAAGCCGCGTAGGAAGGACTGCATCCAAACCGTGAGAACAAACGGCAGCACGGCACAAAACACAGAGCCGGCGCCGGCGCCAGCACCCCATCCAGCCAAACCAGCACGGCCATAGTAACGTGTCATGCCAAGGAACGAGATCTCCATGGCGGCGGAGGAGAGGGCGGCGATGCAGGAGGTCAAGATCCTCAGTGGAGGGACAATGTTGGGTGGAGTGGCATAAGTGACGAGGGCGACGACGACCCAGCCGGAACCAATGAGGAGCGGGCGAAACCAGTAAGGGAGGTAGTGAAGAAGGTGAGGGAAGATGAGTTTGGTGAGAAGTACCGGGATGAAGTCGATGAGAATGACTACCCAGCGAGGGTAGGGGATGATGAGGTAGTTCACCGAATGAGCGATGAAGGGCACAATGACATTGACGAAGCCTTGGGTGAAGTTAGTCAGAAACGTTGTCATGCTTCATGGTACCTAGATGATTGGCGTGTAAGATGATACATACCCAAGATAGCAAACCCAAGATACGTCCGCAGCACGGTACCGCGACGTCGAGGTGAAGTAGCACCCATCTTGCTCATGGTAACATGCAGCCCAGCTCGTAGACTCGCATCCAATGCAATGCACACTAACTCACTCTCTCACTGACTCCCACGGGCTCGCCGAAAGTAATGGGATGCAACGCCCGCACAGTTAGAATATGCAGCTAAGACGGGATCTTTTGCAAGAGAGAGGGAGAGAGAGAGAGAGAATATGAGGAATGAGCAGTTTGAGGAACACAGAGGCCTCAGAGAGGTAAGGTCAAGGTAGATTGCGATGGGTGGTCAGAGCCCAGAGGACTTGCTTGGTGGTAAGAGGCTGACGAAGCAAGGCCTGGGTATTGAGGCGGAGCTGAAGAAATACGAGGCCGGTGGTCCAAATAATTGTCCAGAAAAAGGTCGAGGCCTCAGGGAGGTGGGATAGGCAAGGTCCTTTTGTTTGTGGCCATAACACTTTAACGGTTGATGAGGGGGGGAGCAAAGAAACGGAGACGGGGCCTTGACGGACAGATAAGTGAAACGGTTCAGAGGATTACCTAAGTCCGTTTATGAGGTAGATTCTCTCTGATCAACTTTCTCATCCACGTGTTCTGTCAAATCTACGCCAACCCAAGACCGCACTATCGATTACTTGCCCCTGCTGTATCCATAGATACAGGTTCCAAAACAACCCGATTTCCGATTCCCAATTAAACGGACAGTCTCCGGGGTTGAAACATTGCCCCTCCTAATCCCGTTAACACCCTCTTAACACAATCCACTGCCCCACGTGGTAGAGGCGTTTGGGCCTGAACAATTTGAGACTTGACGATTTCCGATGGAGTCCATCATGACTTTTGCCAACGAGAAGACCGGCGTTGCTCTTGAGCACTTTGGGTGTAGATGGCCCAGTACGTTGATCTATTCAAAGCTAGCTCTTTAATTTCTTCCATGCTTGTTGGATCAAGAACGAGCTGAGTGATAGAGGCACTTGGGATCATCCTCAATTTATCTGTAACCCCCATAGCCGCGCGCCCAGAGCTCAGGGGCTCGTGAAAGAAAAAATCCAATAAATCCACGCGGACAAAAGCACCCGACAGGGCTGACGTCAGGTCTCGAGCATCCCCAAATCCCACATCTCCGTAACCAGGTAGGTAGGTAGATACACATGCTACTATACCGAGGCGGTCTCACAAGCAAGGATCTCCATTGATCCGTCCCCTCATTCCCAGGTTGTTTAATCTCGATCTCTCTTTTTCTCTTTTCTTACTGCGTAATTCCCTTCCTCCCCCCCCGTCGTGCTTTGCAACCAGTCGCGAGCGAGCGACAGACAAAACGAGGGCCCGTGATGCCCTGTCGTCAGACGTGGTTTCGTCGTCACCTCATCTCGCGCGCCGCTTGAGCCTTCGACGTTGAGAACATCACAGATCACACTCACTAGACGGCGCAACCCTCTCTCTCTCCTCCGACCTCACACCGGTCGTCGTCGCGCCGAACCATGTTTAAACCCAGGGACTACGCGGGCATCATGGCCCTGCTGTGGAGGAGGAAATCGGTGCACATCACTGCGGCGCTGGCGCTGCTCTGGTTGACATACCTCACCTTCGTACGTGGAATCAGCTTTCCCCTTCTCTCTAGCTCCATCATGATAGGAATAGATGTCATGATCGCCACAACGACTTCACCCATGCTAACTCACTCCAGTTCAAATCTGGACTTAATAGCTTCCTACCAACCCCGAAACATACCGATATCATCTCAACCCTCACCTTCGAAAACCTCAAAGTCCCTCCCCGCGAACCACCACCTCCACCACCCTCCTCCCGCCGTCTCCGTCTCTTCCTCCCCGCCGACTCTCCTCATATCAACCTCTGCAAGACCGTCATGTCCGCCGTCGCCCTCGGCTACCCCATGCCCACCCTCATCAACTGGAACCGCGAGTACAACCGCCCCGACTGGCACTTCGCCGGCAGCCACATAGCCAAGCTCGAGGGCCTCCTCGCCGGAATAGAGGCTCTCCTCGAGGAATCCGAAGACGCTTCCGAGGACGACGTCGCCGTCCTGGTCGACGCCTACGACACCTGGTTCCAGCTTCCCCCCTCGGTCCTCCTCCACCGCTTCCACCAACTCAACGAAGAAGCCAACGCCCGTATCCGCGCGCAATGGGCCCAGTTCGGCGGCGACGGGGACTTCCCGATCGCGCCGCCTAAGCAGAACATCATCGTCACCTCGGCCAAGGCCTGCTTCCCGGACAGCTACTCCGGCTCGGACCCGCGCTACGAACACTGGCCGGACTCGCCCATGCCGAAGGACATGTACGGCGAGGGCACCGACGAGATCGCCTGGTCGTTTGACCCTGCGAGGAAGCACAGAAAGGTGCGTCCGCGGTGCGTCAACAGCGGGTTGATCATGGGCACCATGCGCGGACTGAGGGACACGATGCGCCGGTGTAAAGAAAAGGCCGACAAGGTCGCCATGAACGGTCGCCAGCTCTGGAGTGACCAGGCCCTCATCGCCGAAGTCATCGGCGACCAGGAGATCTGGCGCAAATGGATGCGCCATCTCGGATCCTCCTGGAACGGCACCTCCTCCCAGAGCGACAACGTCGCCCTCCATCCCAACGTCCGCGCCATTGCCCACCGCGCACTCGCCGGCGAGCGCTTTGAGTTCGGCATTGGTCTCGACTACAACTCCACGACCGCGCCACCGACCTGTTCGGCCGAAGAAGACGGCTACTTCGTCTCCATCTCCAACAGCTCCGCCATACGCGACGAGTCCCTCAAGGCCGGTGTCCCCGGCCAGCCGCGCGTCCACGACATCCCCCCTGAACTCCGCACCGAGATCGACCCGCTTCTCGCCAAGGTAGCCTGGGGCACTGCGCCGCTCTACACGGATTTCTTCTTCGGGGTGACGCCCGTGGCGATCCACCACAACGCGTACATCGACGGCCTCAAGGACTTCCGACTCAAGCACTGGTGGGACAAGATGTGGTACTACCCCCAGCTGCGGGAGCTCATCACGAAACGCATCAAGCTGGCGAGTCTGCGGGTGCCGCTGGCCAGGCTCCCGAAGAGCGAGAACCAGAACAGGATTGTGTACTGGCTGCCGAAGGAGGACAATGAGCGTAAGGAGGTGAGGGTGTTTGATCCGTCGGGGTCGGAGGGAAACAAGTTCCCGGCCATCGGGTGGGATGGGGTGTGTCAGAAGGGGGGCAAGGCAGAGAAGTGGTATGATGAGTTGTTTGGGGATGGGAAAGGTCCTCTCAAATTAGATTAGAGAGAGACAGTACCATGCCGTACATACGCATAGAGAAATATTAAGAGACAGAACAAAGTAATGAGGAAACATGGAAGTAATGATACAATACACCACATTCTCGCTATTCTCACAACGGTATCTCTTTGCCTGTGTCTCGTAGTATACTCGCAAACTGCCGTCTAGTCTTCAAAACCTTCAAACCAAGAATGCAACAAGTCCAAATCACAGTTCCACAACCTCCCAAACACGACACAAATCACAGCACGCACATTGATGCCCGATCAAGCGGTGAGAAAAAGTGTTGGTTACACACAAATTCCCAAAACAGCCTTTGTCCCGAACGCGAGCTGGTTCCTCCTGTCGTAACCACCTCTTTCAAGCCCCCCTATGTGAGGCGTCGTCATCCAGAACCCTAATCATGGGGGGTTTACTACCTACCTACATCCTTATCTCATAGTTAGGGGGTAAGGGGGAAGGGTTGCAGGAACACTAGGCACCGGAGGTTTACAAAGTAGGGAGTATGTGGCATGAGCTTTGCGGAACAAGAGGGAAGAATGAAATCACACCAAAAGGACAAGAAACTCTTCTTCGGAGTCGACATTACTGCATTATACTAAGTCATCACCGACTACCTAACATAGTAGAAAAGACCGATACGTCATGCCAATGAGGGTATAGAACCAACACGACCGCCATCCCAATACAAATAAAAACACCGTTTAAAAAGTCCCATAATAAGGGTCGTTACCCGTCACATATTTCCCCAAAAAAAACAACGTAGCTGGGCCGTATTGTTTGGCCGGTTCTTATACCGCCTCCTCCGAGATTCTCACAATCTCGCACAGGCTTCTCACGAAAATCATGTCGACCTCCTGTGGCTCCACGTCCACCATCCTCTCCTCTCCGTTGCCTTGCTCAGACATCATCTTGGCTGTCGCCACAAGCCGTGAGATGCAACGCATCAGACCGGCTTCAATGTTCCGCGTCGCATTGTCTTGCGCCGCAGCGGAGGAGCTGCTAGCGGACATCTCATCCTTCCCAAAGCCCATCGCCGAAAAGGGAGTGCTAAACTTCCTCGCGAACCGGCCAACCGTGGGGGGCGGAGGCTGTTGGGGAGCGCTGAGGCCCAATAGGGTTGCCGCCTTCTTGGGGATGTCTTCCCCTTGTGACTTTTTCGAACTTGCAGTAGACATGCGATTAGAGGTGCATGGCTGGCTGCGGGGGACACGAGAGACGTAATTATACGCCACGATGTGCGCGTACAGGGCGTCGCAGATGTAATCGGAGCATGAACCAAAGACATGTCTCAGCGGTGCCCAAGGGTTGGGAGACGCCACAACATCCGGATTCGGTAGTCCCTCCAGGGTGCCGTCTTCGTAAAAGTGTGAACGATGGCGTCGTGCAACAATCGAGTCGCGCCCATGCGACACGACCTTCTTCCACAGCGACCTCCGACGGTTCTGAGCCATGGCGTCGCCCAAGCCTTCGCTCCAGATATCGGCCGACGGGTGTCTAATCTTCTTCGAGTATGACCGGATCGTCTCAATCGTGAGACTAGACGAGAGAAGCATCGTCTCCGGGAAGCAAACGATAGACACTCTTAGCGTCTCGATGATGTCGGGTGGCAGCGGCACGGCCTTTGCCAAGTCATCCACTGGTATTTGGGGAGGGTAAGGGGGGTTTGAGCCATCTAGCCACGACTGGACAGTGGGCAGTGGTGAAGGTGGTGGCGTTTGCTGGATGTAAACGGTTTCTGGCCGTGGCCAGGTCGGTAGGTCGTCTTCAATGACGCTCTCTTCCTCGAGATCGATGGATCCCGTGTCGAAATCGGATTTCAGGAGAATAATGCCATTGTCTGGCACATCCTCACGGTAGCTATAGCCTTGTGGCGGGGATTGTTGTGATCGACACCAGCTTTCGATGCTCAGTCTCGGGTCAAGACAAGGCGTCTTGGGCCTGAAGCTCGCCTCCAGAGGGTTGCTTCCGTATGAGAGCGACGCTCTTCTTGGAGGAATTGGGGGGGTGTCCATCGATGTGATGGAGAGTTGCCTCCTGTGTGAGCTCCTCTGTCCCTCCGAAGAGTTGTGAAAAGCCGGCGATTGGGGGCGTTTCGGCCCCTTGATGTTGGCTATTACCGCTGAAGCCGGATCCGCGGTGGGCGGAGTAGGTGGTCTCGGGGATAGTGCCACGGTCTGGTTGATGCTGGCAGGTTCGTCTTGCGACTCCATCTCGTCGTCGTCGTCATCGGAGTCATCCTCATCGGAGTCAATGTCGAACCAACTGTACTCCTGAGCTCGTTCCGGTAACCGCAAATCTTTGGGTGAGGGCGCACTGCCGCTCGCAGATGTAAGAGATGTCGCGGCAGTGATGATGGATTGTTCCCGGAGACGGACAGAGGGTCCCTCAATGCCGCCCGACGACTCGGAAGGGTGTAGGGAGTCCACGTCTGATGCTGATTCTTCCATGACATAGTCGCGGTGTTCGAGAAAAGAAACCATCGAATCTCGCTCCTCAATTGCTCCAAGCGTCTGTATTCGCACCGATCCGGATTGGTATGGGGATGTGAGGACTCGACCGGGACACGAGGTGCTTCTTGACTTGTCCTTCTTCGCCTGGAAAAGAAGAGCCATGGAAGGCGTACCAGCCGTCATGTTCTTGGCTGCGAAGACGGCACTGGACATCTCCAGATCCCTGGCCAACATCTCTGGGAAGCAACCGTCCATCTTGTCGCTGATAGATTCCTCCGTAGGCGCAGAAGTTGTTGTGTTGGACTGGGAGCTGGACAGGGCGAGTGGCAACAAGCCAGTCATGCCCGAGACGGATCGTCGTTTCGATGAAGCCGGGGATGTCGTTCGCTGACGGAGGGCCTCGAGATCAAGACTTGGGTCTTCTCTGTATAAGTAGATGGCCACTGGAATCCTCGGACCAAGCACGGACATGGAGGCTGATGCTAGGATACGCACTTAACAGCAATTCAAGACACACACAAGTCGGACCTGAGCAACACCATCCAAGATGGTGAATGGCGCGGAGGACACGACAAGTCTAGTATTATATGACCGGGTCTGGAACTCAACGGCCAGCGCTGAGCGAACAGCAGGAGTGAGATATGTGGATCTGCGGGTGGACACACAAGGAAGGGCAAGACAACAACAAGAACTCAAGGGAGGAAAATGCTTAATGTCGCGCAACCATGTAAGTCGAGGGTCGCGAAAACGAGAAGTGATGGAGCCGTGGTGGGCAACAAGGGGCGGGGTTGTCGCACATGGCAAAGACCAAGGAGAACAACGAGAGGACGGTGATACGGAGGGAGACGAGGACAAATACCTAATGCCTACCCTCCGTAAACAGCGTGCCCTGCCCTGCCCTGGCAAGAGGAGGAATGAGGTGAGAAGTTGGGTGGCGCTGCCGGGGAGGATGGTTGCACCGCGAAAAAGCAAAATTGAATGGATTATGAAAAAGCAAAACAACTCCCGGGCCCCGGGCCAACAAGGATCAGAGCTCTGCCAGGCCTCGACTGTTGCTCGTCTGGAAGGTTTAGAAGGTGCTGATCCTTGTAGAAGGGGTTGATAAAAAGAAACAAAGGGAGGAGGAAGGGAGATGATCTCCTCCATGGAAGCTTGAAGCAGAAGCAGAAGGGTGGTGAGTTGAGCTCATCTCATCTCGGACATCCTTGGAAGTGTCTCTCTAGTGCTCCGTACTCCGTAGAAACTACTACTTTGTGCGTCCGTCCATACATAGCATCTCCGTCTGGAGCAGCCAGCTGCAGTGAATGCCGACTTCAGTCCGCCGTTCTCCACAGAGCCAGCCCCGGCCCTTCGCGGGCCACAGAAGGGTCAATGCCGCGAACAGCACGGGACACCGCTAGAGGCATGAAGAGTACCGCGAGCGGCGACGAGGCGTCAACTTGGTGAAGACGATGGAGCGTGTCAAGAGGGAACGGAGCACAGGGAGGTCTGTCATACCCAATGCCAAGATCTCACAGGCCACTCTGCCAGAAGGGAACTAAAGGCGGTAAACCTGCGGACGGGAACTCATCAAGGCATAATGAGTTCCATTCCGCGACTAGACAAGCACTTCCGTCGAGGCTAGTCTTTGGGCTAGTAGTCCAACTATTAGAGTGACACGGGCCGGCAGACTACTCGTAGCAGATGCGAGATGCGGGAGGTTTAATGAGGGAGTGGAATGGCAGAAGGAAAAGGAGCCCACCCACCGTTTCCCATCACCGAAATTGTGAGGCGTGCCCTGGCGCGCAGCCTCCGGGAATATGGTTCGAGGCAATCAGAGTGGCTCTCGCTCGTGAAACGCCCACGGCGGTGGTCTTGACCTCGAAAGCCTCTGGCGTTTCTGTGCCGCTTTTCTACCAGATACATATCGCGGGCCGTCCGCTCAACCTATCTTCGTCGAGCGTCCCGTCGTTCTCGTGGCTGAAACGAGAGATTGGTATGGAGGCGAACTCTCCTGGCTGTGTTGCCACGACGTTCTCGACCTCTGCCGGGAGGAGAGTCAAAGGTCCTGCAGGCAGGCAGCGCAAGAAACAGATTGTGCAGGCAATCCCGCGAGAAGACGGACTAGTCATCGGACATCATCCATCGCCAGGCGCGGCGAGGTAAACAGAATCGAAGGAGCCAACATCGGTACCAACCTACCAACGCGATGAGAGGAGATGATGGTTTCTCCGGCGTGCATGAAACCAGCATCATGGGTGGACACCACGGATAACCCTTTCGTAAACACGACAAGAGCTGCCACATGGCTCTCTCATGGCACGGGTTGTGTCCTCTGGGGGTGGGAGGGAGACGGGCGGGGAGAGCGGGAGCGGCCTCGAGGGAACCATGTCACGTTGAAGCCATGCGTCGTCGTTGCTGCGTTAAGCAGGGCGAAGACAAAAGCTGCATGCTAAACTGCAGAGTCGCCACGTCTCTCGACGGCTGGTACCCCCCCATCTCTATCACAAATCACTACTGCTGTCAGTTGTTTGCGCGGGAATGGTGATCACGGATCCACGGCCCACGCGTCTTGGCCCCCGGTATAGTATGTACGAAGTACGTACTCCGTGCCATACAGACAACCTTGGAAGACTAGAGGTAAGGTACTTCGTACTTTGTAGAAATGGGCCCAACCATGAGGATTGATTCTCAGACTGGGGTGGAGGAGGAAAAGAAGAATAAGCAAGCTCGACGCAAGGCGGAGGGCAGCAGCGACGCGAGGGGAATGTGACAAGTGACGAAGGGCTCAGCGCTGAGCGAAGGAAAAAGGAAATATGCTCCAAAGGCATGGGCGGCAAGACATGGTTAACTGGAAGCCGTTTAGGGGCCTAGAGCAGGGGTTCCAGAGTTGGGTTGATCTTGCGAGAGTGATGATGCGAGGGATGAGGAATGGATGGGTTGAAGCAGATGCTCACAGAAACGGGATGAATGGGCATGGGGGGGTGGCCTACTTCGTGCCTTCCATAGGTTGTAGGTAGGTTCGTACCTAGATCATCTCGCCGGGGAAGGATGTGATAGATGGAACCTGAACGACTAGGCGGAAAAAAAGGCAGCCACATCTGAAGTCATCATCATCATCATGCGATGCTCCCTTAAAAACCCCGGGAAATCGACAATTCAGCTCCCTGCAGAAACGCCCTGGGGAACGCCAAAACGTTCTGAAATCCCAATCAAGGGACTTACAGGACGCTACCAGGGCACTACGAAAAACCTCCTGCAGGGCACACAGTCGACGGTGCACAACGGGTGGCCGGGGAACCTTGAGGCTTCCGTCTGGCTAGGAGGGAGGTAGGCACCTTGCTGGCAGGGGCACGTTTCTCTGGTGTGGTGATACTGCCTATGACAGTCTTGATAAGTTTCACGCACTGTTTCAAGAGCCGTGTTTTAGCATTGGAAACTCCTCTCAGCCCCACCGTTACACCGTAATCACACCAGCCTCAAACACTGTCCACACTCGTACATAACAGCACCCAACGACGACAGTGGCGGCATTTGGCGCTAGTTTAGCGGCTGCCACACCGCCCGCGGCTGGGATTGGCGCCCCCCACCAACCTGCCAAAAAAAAGAAAGCTCTTGCCAAATTCTCCCCCCGCTGGCCAATGTAGAACAGACGAGGCCAAGGGCAAACAAGCAAAAAAACGGGCACTTTTTTCTTCTTTCAACCCACGCTCCATTTCGGTCTTCGCGACCACAACAAGGGCTTCACTCTCCATCCCTGTGTCGCTCTTTTCTTTCCAACGTCCAGCCCTAAACAGAATATTCCAAGGGCTCCCAGGGCTCTTCAGCGCGCGTCAGAGGGCGGCCGTTGAGAAAGAAAAAAAACGTTGGAATCCGGTCCTGATTGGCCTGTTATCTCGTACTTTGTCCCACCCTCCGGGTTGAACTACTAACCTGCCTCTGGACCTTGTCCTCATTACCAGCTTCAGGCTCTTTCTCAGCTTGTTCATTTCGTCTTGTGTGTTTGCTTGTTCTACTCCCGGTCAGTCTCCGCAACGCTGTTACTTGGTGCCAGCTGCATCAAATCACATCCAATCCCGGCGTTTCGGACTTCCATCCACGCACCGCATGCAACCACATCGGCCAACCAACATTCCTCAACCCGAGATAAACGCAAAGTCTTTCCTCAACAGCAAAGCTCAACTCTCAGCTCGGCACCTGCTCACCTACAACCGTCACATCGCTCTTCAGGCCATCTGGGTATTCGTCCATTAACGCCCTCCATTCGCCATCCATCAGCTGGGTGGAGATAGTTCATGTTTGATCGTCTGCGGCACTGTCCCATCTAACCAGACACTGCACGCACTCTCTCCAGAATGTTGTCCCAAGACTTCTTCTCAGCCATTTGTGGCCCTCCAATCGCCGCAAACACGGCCATCTCCAAAGATGTCGGCATCTACTCCCACGCCCTCACCCCTTCTCACTCCGTCAAGGCGTCTTTCAAGAAAAGCTCTACCCCTGTCAACTGTCTCGCTGTCAGCCAAAGTCACGTCTTCGCCGCTCAAGATCAAAAGGCTCATGTTCATGTCTATTCCCGTCTTCGTGGCAACCAAGAGGCCCTGGTCCCCTTTCCCGAGAGGATCCGCAGTCTCGCCCTGGCTGGTGACGTTCTCGTCCTAGGCTCCGCCGAAGGAAGACTGTTTCTCTGGGAAGTAAGTCCTAGTTCCAATCCCGTCCCCAACTCACCCGTTGCCCGCCACCGCGTGTGCGACATGTGCACCTAACCATGATGCAAGCCATTGAATGCGAATGCTGACGGGTGACACAGACATGCACGGGCCGACAGGTCTCAACGCCGCCTTGTCATGTCCAGGCTGTCTCTTGCCTGGCCGTTACGCCTTATCATATCCTTTCTGGCTCTCATGACTCCAACATCAACGTGTGGTCGTTGTCCCGTCTACTCGAGCTCGATGCCCAAACAGAGCATGAGCCTGAATTGACGCTGTCCAACCATCGTGGTGCCATCACGAGCCTGGACGTGTCCCCAAGTACGAACCCGGAGGCCAGCATCTGTGTTTCTGCAAGCAAAGACAAGACATGCATCATTTGGAACTACCAGACCGGGCAGCTTCTCCGGACGTTACTCTTCCCCACCATCCCCCTCTGCGCCCGTCTCGATCCAAGTGCTCGAGCCCTTTTCGTTTCTTCTGAGGATGGCGCTCTCTTTCTCACGGAACTGTTTGGTGGCGACAAGCCAGTGCTGGGTTCCCGCAGCACAGAGCTGCCGTCCATTGTCGTGCAGGTCAACGCCCCGCTGGCTGTCTCAGATCCAGATGCGGGCCAGCCCTCGTGCCTCGCTTTGACATATGATGGCACCTCGATCTTGTCTGGCCACACGAACGGCAAGATTTTGCGGTGGAGCCTGGCAGAGAACGCCCATCCAACAGAGCTGGCCAACCTCAATGCCTCCGTCACTAACCTATGTTTCGTGGCCCCTCTATCAGCGGAGCAGCCAACCAAGGCCGTCTCCATTGTCAAGCCGATCCAAAACTTGAATCGATACACCTTTACTGCCCAGTTGAATACTGGTTTGGGTCAGGAAACGCGTCTGGCTCGGATGTTGTCAGTCAACGGCTTCTCATCTTCGTCTATTGAGACAGCAATTTCTTCCTTGACTCATCCGTCGGACGAGGAACCAGATGAAGAGCTAGCGAGGCAGAATCAACAGTTTTTAGCAGCCATTGGTAACCACGGGCTGCTTCAGGCACGAGTTGGTCAGGAAACCCCGATCACTCAAGGCACAGCCTGAGCATCTGTAGGCCTCGACTTACAGCCACCACGGGCCATTCAAGTTCTCAGCCGTCCTTCCTCGCTCGGTATTCCGCTTCAGGAACTCCATGCCGCTGCCCGTTCACGCTACCAGTTCGGGTGCGGTCTGGATGCAGTGTTCCGATGTGAGATCCGACACATATGGTACACGGCCATTGAACGGCTGGTGACTCGCCCATTCGAGTCCCGCTGGCTTCCAATAGTAGGCTCGGGCGCGCAATGACATGCACATATCATCTGTGGAGGGATGGATCGGGCCAAGGCGTCCAGATGCGACTCGCCTTGCAACCTAGGAGGCGACATGCATGCGTGTCATGAAGCTGCTGGGGAGCGCATCAGGGATTCACCTAACCGGTCAGCAAAAGTATGTACGATCCCGAACAGCACGCCCAAATGTTCACAGTTCAGTCCAATACAAGACATCCCGTCACTCAGAAACATCGAGCGTGCGGGAGCCGCCTAATAGGTCGGAGCGTGGGGATGTAACCATTGGACCGGAACGTTATCCGTGGGGGCCATCATATGCAAGGAGCTTCCGATGCGACTGCGGTCTGTATTTGACTCGATGGGATCCGGAGACTGCCCCAACTACTCAGCTCCAAGTCAGTCATCGGCTTCATGTATCATTGGGGGACGGGCTGTCTTGTGGACACGTACTCTGCACGAGAACTGGCCCTCGTCTATCCACTACCATATCTCACAAATATACGAAGCACGTATTATTCCACGAATAGCTATGCGGCCTGGATGGGATACTGAAATATGATTGTGACAAGTCGGACCACAGTGCTCGGTAATGGATCACGGACAGATTTGTTTCCAAAAGCTCCCATCACATATCATACCGAAGTACGGTTGGGGTCCGGGAGGCAAGGGTATTCATACAGGTCATCTTCATCCGCAGATCTTATAGCTTTTCGGGTAGCATAGGTAGTAGAGTATCGCATCAGCTTCTCCATGGATGGCCCTGGAAATGGCGTTGACAACCCTCAGGGGCCTTTGATGAACATGGGGACCCTAGGGATTTGGTAAAGAGCAAGACCATTACCAACGTGGTGAGCTAGGGTTGGAGGATCGGCAAACAAGGGCATGTTTATTCCATGAAACGCCTTGCTTACGCGTGTCATGGGACGGGGGACTCATTGTGTTGCTTTTTCCATAACTGTCAAGTGCGTGTGTTCGCATGGCTACCGGGTGCGTTTGAGAACGGCCACCGCCTGATGAAAAGCGTCAAGATGGGACCCCGGACACTGGTACACTAGGCTCATCCAGAAAGACAGGGCTATATCATTCTCTATAGGCAACTCTACCCTATGGTTGAGCTACAACTATGAGAAACGGAAACCACCCTTCTCATCACAAAAGTCAGACGTGTGGTTAAGGTCTAGGGTACGCGAAGGGTGTTATCTCCGGATAGGTATTCCAGGTCAATATACCATTTCTAAAAAAAACTCGGGTATTTGTCTATCGATACCATCGGTGATTTCGAGCTTATCGGCAATTTATCCGCAAAACCGCCATCGTATGAGAGCTGATCCTAATGGCAATCGACATCTGAGTAGTGTTGATATTGAATGCCATGATATTGGCACTGTGCATAAAGACCAACCTCAGACCTAGCTGAGCCGTGCGAATAAACCAAGGCCCACTAACCCCGGAAAAGCCGGCCGGACCGGCATATTTCTCCGCGCCGACAAGCACCGAGCTATCACTAAATGTCTTGCATCATTGGAGTGGCAGACGTCCAGCGCGAACCTCCTCTTTTTCGTCTTCGCAACCACAATCCACCCAAGAATGTCCGTCGTTGCATCCTTGAAGGGCGACATGCCGCAGCAAGTACGATCACTCGTAAGTCGCACGCAGCCCTTCCTCCCTTCGTCCTTTCGTGTTGCACCGAGACGTCTTTGGCTCGGTCAAATTTCGACTGGAGCGGCGTTTGTATTTCCTCGGAAAGCGACATCGACATACCGACACCTCTCGAATCGCGATACGGGCACGGAATATCGAGAATATTGGACAAGAGGGTTGGGCTGATGAATGGTTTTTTTTGCAGTACCGCCAATTATTGCGGCAAGGCGAGCATTTCGCCGCGTACAACTTCCGAGAGTATGCGAAGCGACGGACGAGGGATGCGTTCCGAGAGAATATGACGGAGAAGGACCCGCGGAAAGTCCAGGAGCTGGTCCAAAAGGGATTGAAGGAATTGCAGGGTCTGAAGGTGCGTAGCAAGGGGTGTCCGGAAGAAGGGAGAAGGGAGGTTAACAACAAAACCAGCGACAAACAGTCATCAGCCAGTTCTACCAGTCGGACCGCTTAGTTGTTGAGGGGGGAATTTCGGTGAGTGATTCTATATCGGGAACATGAGCTTGCGGCGCTAACATATGTGCCCAGGGCAAGGAGACGGGCCAGCATGGAGAGATCGTGAGGCAGAAGGAGCAGGGGTTAGTTGAGCACTTGAGACTCACCCTTCTCGAGCAAGAGACTGACAAAGGATGAATAGATACGACTGATCTCGCCGAACCGCATCGATATCTTCAACTCAGTTTAATAAAAAGGAGACGAGACGAATTGTACAGTATGGTCTACAGGGCTATGTATATCTAGCGGATACCACAATGGGGGCTTGAGGGCAACAGCAAACGGGGATGAAAGCTGTGCTAAGGTGGTGGATGGACGCATCATGATTTGGGATTTTAGACGGGGGATCTCAATTCTAAGCCCGGCTCGGTTTCTCATTCGGCTTCTATTGGCTCTTGGGGGAGGCGTCTTAGCAGTGGATGTGGCTGTTGGAAGAGTATGGTGGTGTTGGGGGTTCTCTTCTGGCGAGGTTCCTGCATTGACTACTTGCGTTTTGACAGGGCGAAACAAAAAAAAAACATTTGCTCCACTCTATTCAATTATTGGACCTTTTCATAGGTAGTAATACCTGGGGAGAAATCTGTTGGTGCAACTATCTCGACGTCATTCATGTAGGGATATTGGTTGTTGTGAACTCATGGACTGGAGCGACTATTTCCCTCACCCAGTACCCTTGGCCGCGAGGCGGTTTCAGAGGAGAGATACCTCGGTTTTTACATTGATCTAATGAGATACAGTCTTGTTGTGAATGAATCTTTTTGGCCTGTTCTTGACGTTGTGTAAGTTGATGGGAATAGGGCCGAGAACCGAATGATTACGTAATCATACTTTTCACGTTGTCATTGGCCACGAATCACCAACCATCATTCGCGAGTCGCGACGAAAGCTCAGCCTGGCTCCCCAGCCTCGATCAAGGAGACCAGCACCAGCGACTATCGTATATCCCAACATCGGTATCGATTTAACACCAGTACATAAGCCACCAATTTTGACCGAAAGCCACCAGAATCGCAAGTTGCTCCAAAGTCGGTGGCGATGGCTCCAGGAGTGAGTATCTGTCTGCAATGTACCGTCTGGCATGCGCGAGCCTGTGAACTAATCGCCCTGCACAGACGCGACGCGCGAATCGTAGCGGATACGCCGAGCACGACGACTTCGAAGGTACGGCGACATGGACCGCTGGATTTACTAGATACTGATGGTCTTAAAGGTCTGCCTGTGCGACAATGGCGCCATGAATGGGTCAACGTCGCTCCGCCGCTCCAGCAGGAGCAACAGAAGAAGAACGACATCTGGTCCCACGAGTTCATCCATGGCATGCCTAAAGATTCGAACCTGCTTCCTCCGCACAGCCAGGAGCTTCTTGCTGCCGCGCGATCCGGCCGACTCTACAAGCGTCCCGCTCCGGCCGAAGAGGAAGAAGCTGATGGCGATGCCGTCCCCGAGAAAAACGAGAAAAAGGAAGAGGACACGAGCGTCAAGGGCTTCGGCGTGAAAGTCTGGAAGCAGATGCCGCGGAACGTAGAAAGCACGGCTGTTTCCCATCTGGCCAAGCGCAGAAAGAATACCGTTACCATCGCGAGTCGGACGGTTGAGGACCGAGGTTCTGGGCAAACGGTTACGAGAGCGACTGTGAGGAGGATCGACGCTGCCGGAAATCCCTACACCGAGGAAGTCACGCTGTCAGATGGGCAGCCGGTTGAGGGCGAGATTATTTCGACAAGGATCGAGGCTGCGCCTGCTCCAGGCGGAGAGCCTGCGGTTGCGACACCAGCGCCATCAAGAAGGAGGCCGCCACCACCCAAGAGGAAGCCCAAGGCCGGGCCAGGAAGAGGAAAGAAGAAGATCAAGAATGCTCATCCTGGAACTGAGACGCCAGCGGCGCCAGCGGCACCCACTGCACCTACTGCACCGGCTGGACCTGCTGGACCTGCACCAGCGGCAACACCTGTCAAGCCCGAACACCCCGCTGAACCTGTAAGGCCTTGTATTGGCGCATTCCCTATATTATTGCTAACTATTTCTAGGCGGTTAAACAAGAACGCGAGGATTCTGCTCATCAGGATAGTCCAATGCCTGATGCCGATGACGACGATGATGACGAGGAGGGTGACGATGGCGACGATGGCGATGAGGCCGATGAGGCTGATGGAACACGAGCTGAGAGCCGAGAGCCAAACGGCGAGAGGGCGAAGACGCAGGATCACGAAATGGCCGATGCCGTCCCTCCCCCTATTCCTCCTATTCCCGCAGCCCCAGTTCCGCCAACGCCAGAGGTGCCAGACGTTGAAATGAAGGACGACATCTCGCCGCAACATGTGCCCCCAAACCCTTACGCCCTAGCACCGCTTCCACCTTTGAACCTTGCGCCTCCGTCAGGGCTTGGGGGTAGCCCACTGAAGAATGTGATGGTGCCTTCACCAACCTCGGAAGTTCCGCCAAAACTACCTGCTGCAGAAGCGGATGTCCCTACGGCGGTGCCCGAAGCTGCAGAGAGTACGGCATTAGCGGAGTCGACTGTTGCTGAACCTCCTTCTACCACCGTTGAGGATACTCCTGAGGCGGCCACGGAAAGCGACATTCCTGATACTCAGGCACCTGAGGAAGGGGCTCTGTTACCACCTCCACCTGAGCAGGTTGGTAATATTACATCACCAACTGCCGAGGAACCCCCTGCCTCAGCCCCTGAAAGCACAGGAGAAGTCGAGGCGGGCGAGGAAGCGGTTCCGGAAAAGTCACCCGTAGCCCAAGATGTTGGCATGACTGAGGATACTGTCAAGCTGGAGGAGTCTGCCTCGCCTGGGGTGCCAAGTAATCCGGAGCCATCGGATATTCCCGCAGCAGCTCTTCCACCTATTGAGGAGCCTCCGCCAGAGCCCCCGGCCGAGACGACGGTGCAAGAAGAAAAGCCGGCCTCGCCCGTCGCAGAAGAAGTCCCTGCCGCCACTGAGGAGCCTGACCTTCTTGGCGGTTTAATGGGCGAGCTCGATCGTCAGTCTGAACAGAAGGAGCCCGAAGCGCCAGCACCGGAACCCGCGGCTGCGACTGAAGACGAATCGGTAGCTCAGCCGTCTGAGCCGGCCTTGGAACCGGCTGAGCCCCAAGCGGAGCCTGTTGCAGAGCCCGACAAGACAGAAGTGAACAAGCCCGAGGAATCTGTCTCGGAGGCCCCTGTAGCTGATACTACGGATGCGGCGCCCGAGGTGCAGGAGCCTCCTACTCAAGGGGGAGATGATGATAGCTTGCCGGTCGAGTCCTAGGATGTCATGGCCGTTCTGGCTTCGTCCCTTGAAGAAGAAACTGTTTGAGTTTCCGAGATTGGAAGAGTTCAGAGTTGGAAGATGCAATACGAGCGGGCGGCGATTCGATAAGAAATAGACGATTGATTAGGACTCGCAGGGTGCATTTACTTGGGATTCTCTATCCCTTGGCTTGACGGGATTGGAGTTGTATACTATTGCTATCATGGGGGATGATGCTGGTTGGATGTCAATGATTTAACTAATTCGAAACCGAAACTGGCTATTTATCTGGGCTCGAACTTGGTGTTACTATCGTCGTCTACAAGCTTCCTCCTAGATCTATCTCGTTATGATGTCCGGATAGCCCCTCTGCTTCGACTTACACTGCTTCCCTGACTGGTCACACTTCCATCCTCACGCCCTTCACTCCGTTTTCTCTCGTCCCTTTCCAGCACCGCATATCGTCCATGCATTCGAAACCCCCTAGCATGCGCATTACTCAACCCCAACAACGCCGCGCTCGTCAGCAACAACCCAACAAGCACTATGGCACCCGCCTGTGTCATGTTCCCTCCCAGCGCCGCGGCGAGGTACACCATTATTTTCGCTGCGGCCTCGAGGTACCCGTCTACATGGGACTGAGCGCGTAGCCAGGTATGCGTGACGAGGGCTTGGAGGTCGGTGTCTGGGCCGCGGAGGCGGACGGTGCGGTTGTTACCGAGGCTGATGAGGTAGGAGGTTGGCTGGGGGCGGGATGGGGAGGATGGGATGGGCGTGGAGGGTTGGTAGCTGCGGTGTTTGATGGCCCAGATGTTGAGAGTCCGGGAGAGCATGAGGGTTAGGAGGATGGAGAGGCCCCACCAGTCGGCGAAGAGGATCATGAAGGTTAGGGATGAGATTGTGAGGAGGGGGCTGGTGAGGTAGAGGAGATGGCTGAACCAGTCGATGTCGGGGAGGGAGCTCCAGTCGTCGTGATCATGGTCGTCGTCGTCTTCCTCCTCGTCTTCTTCGTCTCTGATCTTTCGTCTCGTCCACAACGTTCGCAGAGTCTTGACAACTCCCCACGGCATAGCCACCCCAACATCCAGCGTCACAACCCCTCCACCCTCATCCCCCTCCCCCCAAAGTTCCCGCAGATACCTCGCCGTGACGACGTTCCTAACCACATACCCCACACTATCAATCGCCTCCGCCGGCAGCGCGACGAGGTCGACGGGTGCTTCGCGGCCGAGGTCGTCACAGGCTTGGTTGTAGTGCAAACCCGGAGCGAGGACAAGGGCGTCAAGCCAGGATGCGCGGCCGGCGAGGGCGGTGCGGCGGGAGATGGTCCGGAGGTCGGCGAGGGCGAGGAGGCCGCTGGCGGAGAGGGTGAGGTTGGGGATGGGGGTTGTTGGCCATGAGGGGATGAGGGATCTGGGGAGGAGGTAGTGCTGTTGGGGTGTAAGTGGGTGTTGGATGGAGTTGAGGAGGGGAGAATAAGATACCTCCATAGTTGTGGTCTTTTTTTGGGGGGGAGTGATATGGAAAGGGATGATAGGGATGGAGGAGATGCGCTTTGATGTTTGAAGGAAACTGAATTGCCACGGTTTTATGGTGAGTTTGCTCTATTCATATCTAGTCTTTGCTGTGTTCACGCGAGGAGTCTCAAGTTGAGGCACCCCTTGTAAGTCACACGGGCTCCGGTGAAGCACCATCTGAGCAATCGTGTAGGTTGCAACAAAGGGAAAACTACCTTGAGACTGTGTTTCAAAACACGAAATTCTATCGATACGGCACGGTTGGTTCCTGGTTATGTGAGTGGGAATTGGTGGTGGTGGTTGTGGGTGTAAGTTGGCACGGGATGTGTCAAGTTGCGCGTGGGGAGATCTCATGACGTGGGAGAGGTCTTGGTGGAGGGTTGGTGCCTATAACTAGGAGGGTATGGATTGAAGATGAAGGTAGGGGGGGATGTAAAAGACCGATGTTAGGGGGGGTTTTGGTGATTTATTATTCTGTTTCCTTTTTAATTCTTTTGGTGTAATAGTGTTGACTGTATATAGGTAGCCTTGGATGTCTACATATTGGCGTGAGGAGGCCTCATATCTTCGATTTGGGTCAGCGTCTCAAAACGCCTCCATGTCAGGCTGCTTGTTATGTTCGAATGCATAGAATTGTTCAAGTATTTTGTCAAAGGCGTAATTTTTCATCAAATCTACAAACAATGCTCCCCTTGAACAAGACCTTCCTCGATAATCTGGCAGCTTACCCTGAGTCAAGCACGGAGCTCCGCGATGACTAAGCAATCTCCAAGGAACAGGTCGCCATTGCGATGCATCATCCCCCCCCCCAAGCTCCTAGAAGCTCTCTCCCCCCATCGAGAAGCCGCAGCAAACGACACTCGACTGCATCAACCATGCGGCTCTCACTCAAATCATTGCTCCTACTGGGGCTCTCGTCGCTCGGCGCGGCCGTATTCCAGGACGAAGTCGGCGAGGTCGATTTCCACCACGCCCTCGTCGGCGTCCCCCAAGTCGAAACCACCTTCTTCCATCGACCGCGAAAGCAGGAAAAGGCCACCCTGTTATACACCCTCAGCGACGTCGGCATCCTCGGCGCAGTGAACCCTAGCAACGGCGCGCTCGTATGGAGACAGCAGGTCGCTGACGATATCACCAATGGCGGCGGCTTCTTGCGCGCGCCCGTGGACGAGAATTGGATCGCTGCGGCGTATGGGTCGCGCGTGCAGGCGTGGGATGCGCTGACGGGTCGGAATATGTGGCATGCCGAGTTCAAGGGCGAGGTGAAGGATCTGGAGATTCTTGAGCTTACGGAGACCTCGAGGAAGGATGTCCTGGTTCTGTACGAGGAGGACGGTACGACGGTTCTGCGACGCATACATGGTACACTGGGTCAGGTCGTGTGGGAGTTCCGCGAGACGGCCAAGAACATCCCGTTGCAGGTCTCGACCGATATCTCAAAGGTCTACGTGGTGAGCCTTCATGGCTCGCCGGCTTCCTACAGCCTCAAGGTCACGGCGTTGGATACCTCGTCAGGAGCCCGCTTGGACGACCTCTCTATTGGCACCAAGGGCGATGTTCATGGTCCCAAGGATGTCATGTTTGTTGGCGGAAACTCGGCGGCTCCCATTCTTGCCTGGGCCGACAGCAGCTTGTCCAAGCTCAAGGTCAATGTTCTGGGTAGCAAGACGACTCAGGAGATCAAGCTCCCCGTCGACGCCGTTTCGGTCGACATCCACGCTCCTCATATCGTCCAGGCGCAGCCTCACTTCCTGGTTCACACCCGAACCAAGACGGGCAACAAGGCTGAGATTTATCACACCGACCTGAAGAGCGGTCAGATCTCCAGGGCCTATGAGCTGCCTCACCTGTCTGGTTTCGGTGCCATCTCCACCAGCTCTGATGGTGCCAATGTCTACTTTACGCGAATCACCGAGGACGAGATTATCATCATCTCCTCCGAGTCGCACGCCGTGCTGTCCCGATGGCCATTCAAGCCCGCTGGCGACATTGAGGCTGTTCACGCCGTCGCCGAGGTCATCAAGAAGCCTACTGGTGAGGGATTCGCTGTCCGGGCTGCAGCTGTTACCAAGTCGGAGGACTGGATTCTGGTTCGCAACGGCGAGGTTGACTGGAAGCGCCCCGAAGGCCTTACTGCTGCTGTCGCCGCTGTCTGGGCCGAGATCCCCGCGAGCGAGAACCTCGCCAAGGTCCTGGAGCAGGAGGCGCACACCAACCCTCTCTCGGCTTACATCCACCGTGTCAAACGCCATCTCAACGATCTCCAGTATCTCCCCGACTACCTGGCCTCTCTCCCTGAGAACTTCATGAATGGTCTGCTGGGAGACTCTGTGGTCAGCAAGAAGGCTGGCCTTCACCGGGACACCTTTGGTTTCAATAAGCTGATTGTGTTGGCAACACGACGTGGACGCATGTACGGTCTCAGCACTGGCAACGATGGCAAGGTTATCTGGTCCAAGACTGTTCTTCCTCAGGCTCCCGGAGAGACTCTCGATGTCAAGGGCATCTATGCCAAGGATGATCAAGGAGTTGTCACCCTCCGTGGTGCTCGGGGCGAGTATGTCGCTATCAAGAGCGACAACGGCGACTTGGTTGAGGTTATGCCTCCTGGCTCCCTGCCTGCTGTTTCCAGCGCTGCGGTGGTCGATAGCCCCTCGGGTAAGTGGCTGCTTCCCATCGGTGTTGACGGCGAGGCGGGAGCGATCACCGCTGGCTGGACTCCCGAACAGGTTGTTGTTGTCCGTGGCGAGGGCGAGTCTCTCAGGGGTCTCAAGTTCACCAGCGAGGGTGAGAAGGCTGTCCAGCAGGAGATCTGGCAGCTTCAGCTGTTGCCTGGCCAGAAGATTGTTGATATCGCCAAGCTTGCATCTCACGACCCCATTGCCTCGATTGGTCGAGTGCTGGCTGATCGTCGCGTGAGCTACAAATACCTCAACACCAACACCATCGTGGTGTCGGCCATCAACGAGGCGGACTCTTCTCTGACGGTTCAGCTCGTCGACACAATCTCGGGTCAGGTTCTGGCTTCCCAGTCCTACGCGGGCGTCGACTCGACGAAGCCTATCTCGTGCGCCATGTCGGAGAACTGGTATGCCTGCACCTTCTTTGGGCAGTATACCCTGAGTGATGGCTCCAACAGGTCCATCAAGGGCTACCAGATCGTCGTTGCCGACCTCTACGAGTCGTCCACTCCCGATGACCGTGGTCCTCTCGGCGACGCAGCCAACTTTTCCTCGCTGAACCCTGTAGACACGCCGACTGGACCCCCGCTCCCCTCGGTCGAGGTGCAGGGCTATGTAGTCTCTCAGCCGCTCGACGTGCTCTCCGTGACACAGACCCGACAGGGCATCTCAAACCGCCAACTCCTGGCTTACCTCCCGGAGGGTCACTCCATCGTCGGCCTGTCTCGTCAGCTTCTGGATCCTCGCCGCCCTGTCGGTCGAGACTCGACCCCGGCCGAGAAGGAGGCAGAGGGCCTCGTCAGGTATGCGCCCGCTATTGAGATCGACCCGCGCTCCATTGTCTCGCACCACCGAAACGTGGTGGGCGTCCAGGGCATCGTGGCCGCACCAGCCATCGTGGAGAGCACAAGCCTGGTGGTGGCCTTTGGCGTGGATGTGTTTGGCACGCGCATGGCGCCCAGCGGTGTCTTTGATATTCTTGGAAACGGCTTCAACAAGGTGACGCTCGTGTTGACGGTGGTGGCGCTGTTTGGCGGTGTGATGTTCTTGTCACCAATGGTAAGTTGAATTCCCCTTTATGGCTCATACCCGCCGCTTCCGCTCTTCATTTTGAGCTGTGTCCATGATGACTGCATGTCAATCTTGCATTTTAATTCTTTGCGGCTTGCTGACGACAAGCTTCTGCGCAGGTACGGAGGAAGCAAATCAACAGGCCATGGGAGGCACCGATGTAGAAAGCTGAAGTGACAAGGAGGAGGACCAAGAAGGGAATGGCATGATATGGACATGCTTATTGAGGGTTACTTAATTACTAGAGTCGGGCAATGACTGGACCAACCAGGGCCAGTTAGGGGCGATGTACAAGCTGTAAATGGAAATGGGCTGTGCTGTTTTTTCGTTCACATTTTGTTGTTTTTAGGCACGAGAGAGTGCTGGTGACATCTAGGCCGAGGTCTATTGGAATATGATGGCTCGGTGTCTCGGCGTGATGTCATGAGGATGAAAGAAGATGGAGGGACGGGAGTTCTTTGCTGAGCTGACTGGCGTAGAACCCTCTCGGAACACACGAAGGAGAAAGGCCCGAGTAAGAGATTGGAGGGAGGTCAGCTGCAAGTAATCTAGGGGACGCTTCTATTGTACGTGAGCCGCCAACGGCTTATCTCGTTAATTTCTTTTGCAAGTTATCTATCTGGGTATGGGTAGGACGGGCCGAGCTGGGAACTGTCTGGGCGTCTCTCTCTACATACCTCCGCGTCTGGGCGGAGAAAATACCCGGACTAGGTATGATGGAGTTGTGGGGATTAAGCATGAGGGAAGGATTCGGGCGGTACATTGGTCCTGTATTGGGCTGAAGGAAGAGTAGTAAGTAAGAGTGAGGAGATCGTCCAAGGACCAGGGGCCATTTGGTGATGAGGGACAAGACACGGGATGGCTGAGGTAAGAGTGGTTGGCCCGTTGGTTCGTCATTGGGAGAATGATTTATGTACCTCGATTTACTTTGTTTATTACCCGGGATGGGACATTGTCAACAGAACCTGGAGCCTGACTTGGCAGTTAGACTAGGCCGTGATGAGGCGACGAGGCGAGCCGATCGATGTGTCGTGGGTGGTTCGGGTTAGAGCTTGGAGACCTGGATGGATGGATGGCTTGGGCAATTGAGGACTGGGGATTGGTTGTGTGGTGTGTGGTAGAGAAGAAGTGCAGAAGAGACAAGGGGGGGTGAGAGGGAGTGAGAGAGACGGCATCGATACGGGGCATTGGCGTTGAATGCACTTACACGAGGCCATCCTTACTTACTTACGTACCGCACCTACTCTCCTCCTCCATCCGTCCTCCGCGGCGATGGTCCGAGAGCGAGGGGAAAGATCGTCGTCCCTGTCAGCAGGACATCTCAACGGGGCTTGAGATTCTCCGAGTTGATGGCCCATCGTGGAGGAGTTGCAGGGATAGACGAGGATGGAGGAGAATAAGATGATGACATGGTGCAGCTCGTCAGCGACGAACCGGACGAGGAAATATGATGATGCATGGATCATGTCTTGGAGTGCATTCATTCCGAGTTGAGGCGGTTGGGGGGTTATCATAAGATGGATGGATGGATGTTGAGGGAATGGCTTCAGAAATCACTTGATTCCGATAATTGTGTAACATGCCGCTTAATTCCATTGCCTCTCTCAGCTTCAAGACAAGAACCACGCTGAGCTCGCTACCGAGAGACTTGGCGACGTGCTGACCTGTCACTGTCCCGACGTCCAACCAATGCCGCCGCGTCCGGAACTGGGGTTGAGAAACAAAAGCGAAAATACCTAAGAAAAAAGAAATTCCCCGTCAGATTCAATGCCCCTACGAACTGTGCCGGGAGCCAAGAAGGCAAGCGAAAATTACGGACCGCTCGGCACCAGCGCCCAACACGAGGAGGCTTGCAGGTGGGAGGGGGAGAGGAGGGAAGGGATTGGACGAATGGGGAGGAGGAGGAGGAGGTGGTGTTGTTGTGGTGTGTAGGTCGGTATGTAGGTATGCTCTTTGCGGGGTAATAACTGAGATTGTATATCGGTATAAACTAGTTGAGGGCGGGAAGAAGATGAGGTAGATTTATTTTTAGATGGAGCTTGGGGAGAGGTGTGAGGCGATTGGGAGGGAGGGAGGGAGGCTGTGAGAAGTGAGGGCATTGTAGGCTTGGATCATGGATAGAAGAGAGATCTTCGTGATGTCAAGTTACACAACTTCTCTCATGATCAGCATATGTGTATGTACCTCTGTATGTATGTCTGTATGTGCGTACGGACGTAGTAAGTGAGGCGACACTGAGTACCAGACTTTGACGTCCAAGTCGAACGACAGAAAACCACACACCAACGAGGGAATAAGCCGCATACACAGCAACAGCTCCCATTATACGCTACCGCTATACGGGACTTTGGTTACGATCGTTTCAAGTAAACGAGACCCAATATCATAGGGCTGTGGCAAAAAAAGCCGAGGGCAGTGGTGACTTTCGAGGCTGGGGTTGGAAGAGGGGGGGAGGAGGAAATCTCCGTGTAAGTCATTTTCGCCATGTGGCGTCCATCGGTTCAACACCGTTTATCCCCTGGTAACGTTGCCATTGGACCCTACCGATGCAATTGGACTACCCAATTCCTGTCCCCTAGCTACTCTACAGACAACAACATCCATGAATAGAAACTCCCTTCTGATGTGTTGTCAAACCTCTTCCCATGACGGCATCTCTTCTCGCCCAGCCAGCCAGACAAGACATCAAACATCGTATCAGGCCCCCCCCTCACCCTTCCGCCGATCACCCGCCTCTCCTCATGACCTACGCCGCGCTCGTATCCCCGACTCAGCTCATGCCCCGCCGAGCTGGACTTTCAAGGAGGGGAGGGGAAGGGGGGAGGTTCTTTTCGGTACTGGGTCGATCTGACAAAGGGCGCTCACGTCAGGACGGGAAGTTTGATGCTAGGGTGGTGGTATCGAAGGAGCCGACTTCCGAAGGGGGTGGATGGGGGGAAAAGACTTCGCCTCGATCGTGTAGGTAGGGGGGTGGGTGATGGTTGTCAGCTTCGTGTTGTAAGTGAGCTTTGTCGGCATCAGACACCGAGACAGACGACCTTGCAGACCGGTCAGCAACCAAATAACCAAGCAGAACAATATACACTATCTATCCATAGCCCAAGCACCTCCCTCACCAAGTATAAAACCGCCACTCCTCCCCGTCCTCAACCCAACTTTCCTCCCCTTCCTCATCACACAGCTCAAGCAAGCACAACAAAAGCCAGAACCATCAAAGCCTCTCGCTCAATAAACAACTCTTCACACTCGCTCTTCACACTCTCCCCCCCAAACCAACAAAAGTCACCATGAAGGTCACCGCCCTCTTCGTCACTGCCCTCGCCGCCGTCGCTTCTGCCAACCCTGGCAAGCCTCGCGGTTGTGACCCCGCCACTTATTCCTGCACCAAGGACAAGCTTGGATGGCGAGTCTGCAACACCCAGCGCCAGTGGGAGGTAAGTTGAAAACACTCAGTCACTCCCTCTTCTTCGTCCCGGAGGGGGGAGGGACAAACAAACAAACACATAGATAGACAGACAGACACTGACCAACTGCGATAGTACGCCGGAGCTTGCCCCCCCAAGACTACTTGCAAGTTCTTCGAGCCCAGCGACTCTCCCTACTGCGTCCCCAAGGGCTACAAGTTCCCCTAAACGCCTCATCCCCCCCTTCCTCCCACTCCATCATCTTCTCCCGACCAACCCCCTCTCAAACACTCCCTTGATGATATTTTTTCGAGGGGAAAGCTTTCATGAATCCGAATTTTTCGACACTCTTGGGATTCATCTCGCCAAGCAGCAAGCAACTCGGGGAGACCTGGAAACAAATCGGTATTTGATGGATGGTTTATTGAGAATTCTTACTTCTTCTTGATGAGTACATGGTTTTTTTTATTCATGCTTGCATGAGTTACGATCCTTTCTCCTGCGGCAAGTTGTTAAATAGGATACAATGTTGCACATATATCAGAAAGAGTTGGGGCATTTGCGAATCTTGAGATAGGTAGACAAGGCAGCTTTCATAATCTACCACATTTGCCCCAACATTTATATTGACCTGAATGAATGAAGACTGAGGCTGCTTTCACTCAACTGGCATGACACTGCCTCGTCATCTCACGTAACCTACTATCTTCCAACCTCATCAGGCCAGCACTGAAGTCACACCAAAAAGACAGGCAAGAATCAAGCCACAAGTCGCAACTACGAGATTGTCATATCATATACGCTACTCATACCCAGGCGTGATGCCCGAGCCCCTAAACTCATATCAAGTGACGCCTAAACAACCAACGCCGTGAACCCTCAAATCTCAAACACAAAACTAAAAAAACTATCCAATCTAGTCGTCTAGAACCTCATATCTCAGCACTCGTCCTTCCAATTCTCGCTGATCCACTGCGCCATGTGGTATGTCCACGTGCCCTCAATGTATTGTTCCACATCGTCATTGCTGTAGTCGGCGCCAGCAAACTTGAGGGCGGGGATGATCCAAGGCTGGATAAAGTCGAGGAAGACAAAGTCCACCTTGTCAGGCTCGCCGTCCTCGGGGAAAGAAATCTCGCCCTGTACGCAGTTGGGTTGGTGGTAGAATCTGACAGGCTCGTGGATTGTGTCGTCGCCATCCACACCAATATCGTCTTCGGTAGTATAGCCCGCAATGAGGGCGGGCTTGTCGTGGCTCCGTAGCTCCAAGCGGCGTTGTCCTTCATCCTCCTCATCCTCCTCATCCTCCTTGACCTTGGCTATGGCGGCCGGAGCAGGGAACATTTGTTCTGGGATGGTCAGGAAGTTGGTGGCAGCGCCATGCTCCGCAAAGATTCTACCGGCGCTGTTCAAGAGGTCGATGACCTTGGCAGCCGCCTTGTACGGCACGTCGGGGATGTATCGGAAGCCACTGGTAAAGGGACTAACTGAGTAAGTCGAGTCGCGAGTGAATGGACCCTTGAAGATGTCGAAGCGAATGCCGCCCGTGTTGATAATAGCTAGTCTCGGCTTGTCCTTGCGGTCCTTGCGGGTGATGACGTCGGGAAAGACCTCGTCGGTGATCCACGAATAGATATTGTCCTCGCTTGGGTACTTGGCGCGGCTCATCCAGAGGGTTTTCGGGGCGCAGCCAAACTTGTAGTCAAGATTCAGGGCGTTGCGAGCCAAGGTAATCATCTTGCTAGTTGTCTGGCCTTGCTTCGTGGGGAACGTGGTGTCATTTAGCCCGGTATGGTAGTGCAGACCGTAGAGGTTGCTGTCAATGTACCGACGGGTAAAGGTAGGCGAAGAGGCTGCCTCGACTTCGTCCTTCTGTTCGCGTTTCTCAACGCCGTCAATCGACATCCAGCCAATGGTCTCGAGGTATCGGCCGCTGGCAATGGCATATGCCTTGGAGTCGTACTTGACGGCATCACGGACGTGGGCATGACCGCCAAAGAAGGCGATTGGGGTGTGCCAATTCTGCTTGCGCAATGCGGTGAAGATGGTCTTGAACTCCTCCATGCGGAGGCCGACATGACCGGCGACGACAAAGAGATCGGGCTTCTCACGGATGGCCTTCTGGAACCACTCTTCCTTGATGGTCTCTTCTACGGGCTGGACAATGGTGTTGTTGGCATTCCCAGTGAAGTCAAAGATGAAGCCAAACGCAACGATCTCGAGGCCCTGGTTCTTTGTCTTGAACTTCCGGTATCGCTGAGCTTGGGGAACACGCTCACCGGTCTCGGGGTCGATGTAGTCGAGATTTGAGGCGAGGTACCTGCCATTGAAGTTGGGAATGGTGGTGTTGTGCTCGCGATCGGCGGTGTAGGCTTTGTATAGCTCGTGGTTGCCGGTACAGATGATGTCGACGTCTGCCTCGGCGAAGATGTCGTATTGGAAGAGACCCTTGGGGGTAGAGGCGTCGTAGAGGCCGTTTCCCTCGACGCGGTCGCCGGTGTCGATGACGAGGAGGTCTAGGCCCTTTTCGTCGGCCTGTTTGCGCATGTGGTGGGTGAAGGAGACGTAGTCACCCCAGTCAGCCGAGTACTGCGGTCTGGAAGGGGTTGTGTTAGCTGCGAGACGATCGGGTACTGTATGGGATGGATGCCATGTCATTGATGACGCTGGGAGATTTATCGTACTCTTGAAAGTGTCCGCCGAGCCAGCCATGGGTATCAGTTGTGTGAATGAAGTTGAGTTGACCCCAGGTGAGGTCCCTCATGGGCGCGGCGATTGGGCCGATAGCTCCCGGCTGAGCCGCTTGAGCGACGGCGAGGAGCGTCGAGGCCGTAACGAAGGAGCTGCTCCTGAGGATCATGATGACGGGATTTATGAGGATTGATGATGGTGTTGTGTGAAGATGGGATGATTTCGAAAGACAGCAACGGTCTTGTCGTAGATAACCAAGGAGGTTGAGTAAGAGTCAGCTCCAGCTCCGGGGGAAGGAGTGATAGCCTTCAGTCCCAGTCTGGAATGACGCGGGTGGTGGAGGAGGGCGCTGAGGACCCTGAGGGTTCCTTCCACAGAAAGAGGACCTCGGGAATGCTGATTGGCCGAGGTGCCTGAGTGAATGCATTAGATAAGCTAGTCTTGACCAATCAAATGCCTTATGGCTGAGGTCATCCGCAGGTGTCTGTCTCTCAGTGGACTTTGGTGGACCTGCTGCCTGCTGCACGCGGACGCATATCCACTGAGGGCCGTGCCTTCAGGGCACACCTTCCGCCCGGGCGCCTGCCTTGGTGATGATCTGCGGGGGAGGTCTCATGAGACGTTCATGATGTGTCATGTGACAGCCAGACTCTCCTCTGGTTGTGAGTTGGAGCGATGCACTCCGTATGTGTATTGGAGATTAATTCAAGTAGGGGACACTCTTTGGTCAATCCAATGAATACTTTGTACAACGGCCTAGTCCAACCCGGTTTAATCTACCTCATCTGGCTTCGCTTCTTCCTACTGCGAAGCTCTGGATGACAATTATTGGGTAATTTTGGAGGCAAACCGACTCAGGAAAATAGCCTGGAAACTAACACCCAAAATGTCCAAAAAAGCACAACTAGCTGTGTAGTGTGTTGACTCTACGGAGTACCCTGCATGCAACACCACTGCACACGTGGAATGAGAGATAGACCATCTAGGTAGGTATGTAGGTAGTATGATGCACCACCCAGTCGAAACTACACACATTTTCCCCAATTCATACACCGTATATCTCGTACCCAACCTCATCCAGATCTTCCCGTCTTGTCCTGTAGGTACTATCGTCTCATCTCCCCTTACCACCTCTGATGGCACTATTCCTATTTAGGGATGATAGTGCGAGGACAAGCTTCCCCTGCTCTCAGCCACACAGCCTCAGCTCCTCAACGACCCCTGATTGGCCTCCTCCCTCCGATATGGGTCTCGCACCTGCCTGTACGAAATACGATGCGGACTTGCCCCACTTGTGTCCGTTTGTCCCTCCCGGGCGCCGGTCGATTGTCTGCGGCTCGGGCTCCCGTCCAAAGGATTTAGTGAATTCCAACATTTCGACTTATATAAGTCTGTCTTCATGCCGCCCTTGGTATGATTTCTTATGATTTCTTCCAATTCACGATACTCCTAGCTCATCTATCTCATTTCTTTGATCTTCCTGACTGCTGAACTTCTACCTTGACCCGCTACTGCAGCTGAGAGAAAGTGACAACGGGTCAGCATTTCGGACTCCGGAGCAATCTTTCTCTCCTAGTGTTGGACCGACTTGGCCGACGGCCGGCACACACACTAACCGGATACCGGGAGATACGGGTTTCAACCACACTCAAGGCCTGCAACTCGGGGTTTGCAGCATTCAACATCAGGAACGGAACGAGATGCCGACTATTCCTATACCAAAGTCGTTACCACCAAACAAACAAGGTACAGAAGAAACCTGAACCCTGGTTCCCTAGCAATACTGTACACGTTCAAGCGACTTTAAGACCCGAAAAAAAACACATGGTTCGAGCAGGTGATGATGCTGACTCGTCTTCTAGGACAACCCGCTGGCGCAACTAGCTCGACATTGACCGTCACTTCTGAGCAAGACTGCCAGGACCTTTTCCTTCGAGAAGTCTCTGCCCTTCCCGAGCGCGAACCTCTCACCAGCAACGAGACGTCACCGACCGATAGCCAAATCCCCCTTCTTCCTCGTGAGACTCCTCTTCCCCCCGACCTCTCTGTCGTCTCGAGCTTCCGAACCAAGCTTGGTCTAACATGGACACAGCCCCCTCGTCACAAGCCGACAGCTCGACAAAGACCAATGTCTGGATAGCACGCACGGTGCGGTCCGCCATGGCTACTGCACTTTCTGGATCATGATGAATCTGGCATCGAGATATAAAAAAGCTGCCCTTTTGCATGCGGCTCGCCGGGGCTTTGCATCTGGACGATGACGACATGTCCCGTCCCGTGCTACTGGACGAGTGCGACGTCGGACCGTCGATATGGTGCGACTCTACCAACGAACGAGAAGCGATCAAGTTGCCTCATCTAGACAATGGCATTCGATGATACAATGCATTGTTATGGCTGTCTTGACAAACAAGCCATCGCAGTCTGAGCCAATCGCAGGTGAGACATCATTCAGCTGGTGTCTTGCACCTCGAGGCACATGCCACACTTGGAGCACTCTGATAGAGACCTCGGAAGACGCCCTGTACCCCCACCGATACCGTGATTTTGCAAGGCAGGACCTTGTTCGGATTTCCCATGGCTGTGGGCTGGGGTCATGCCATGGTAGTTTATAGGGGAGGCTCTGAGGTTCTTCAAGCCATGAAGGCTGAAGGGGATCATAGTCGCCCATCTTGAGGGAAACCCAAACCTCTGATGACCTATGTATGTATGTCTTGTTCCCGAGGGGGAGGGGGGAATGTAAAAACAAATCACGAGTCTACACATGCTCATCTCATCCCGTCCCCGTACCTACTTCGTAGTTCCCCCAATCAGCCCTAATTGTTGTTTCCTCTTTGCCCACATGCATCCATTGGCTACCCACTATCAATCAATCACCTTATTCCCCAAACCAACAAACAGGCCAGCTTATTATTTGCGACCAGGATGCGCCGTAGCCGCAAAGCCGCCCGCGCGCCACCAACACACCCAGCTGATCCAAGCTCCATCAGCTGAACAGTTGTGAAGGAGGATAAATCTCTTTCCAACATGGGCATTTTTGCTTGTTTCTTGTGGTATGGCTGGCTACCTTGTCTCCTGCCCAATTTCACTCCGTGCTGTGGTAATAACTCCTGTCACACCGTGACTTCCCTCGCAGCATCTCCTTCAGCGGGGTCCACAGCAACTGTCCAGCTAGAGCTCTCCCCACTGACCGACCCCACTGACCGACCCCCGCTATAGTGAGCGCCACACCCATTAAAGTACCCACCAAGTCTAGTACGCTATTCCAACCCCGGACTAGTCAACGTTCTTGGCTCCCGGCAGCGCGTGGACCCCCACTGAATAGTCAGCCAATAAAACCCCATGGATTGAGCTAGATCTCCCGACTTTGCTCAATTGGGTCTGGTCGCGGCTGAAAAAGAAAAAAAAAGTCGACAGAATGGCAGATGATCGAGAACAGAAGGTTCGAACGACCATTCGCGCGGTACAATATGATGTCCATTTCTTCTTCTTTTTCTTTGTGCGTCTCCCACCTTTTCTTCTCTCTTCCCTTACACGTCAAGCTACTCTGCCCTATATAAACAGACAGAGAGAGACACTCTCGTTGATCCTCAACGGTCGTCTTCCCCCCCACCAAATATCGTTATCTCAGACCCCGCCGTTCGCGCATCTCGCCCAGGCGACATCTCCTCCTCGACGTCCACCCTCTGGACGGACGACAACCCCCCTTTGTCTACACCTCTGACCAGCCCATGTCGACTTGCGCCAACTCGGCTCTCTTCTTGACTTACTACGCGCTGGCACATCGCTACATGTGCCGCTTCGGCCGATAAACTAACCAGCGAGCGACTTTGAGTCTTTGCGCTTGCTGCAAAACACCTAGGGGACGTTAAGAAAGACTTCACCACACTTCAAAACAGACTTGAATCTGTTATTATCGAGTGATCTGCCTCCGATCTATGCTAGAGATCGACAGACCCTCTGTTACACACTTGCTATAGGATTGTCAAGGTAGGTTTCCTGTCAAGCCACGGCGTCAACCAAGCTGTGGCTAGATGACGGACAAGACATACTGACATCCCCCTTAGACCGCATCAAATTGTATGAACGAGAGGACCTTTCTCTTCAACTTAACTCCCAAGAGTTCCTCTTCCTCGCGACAACCTCAATCCTACGGCACCCAACCCTCCTCCTCCTCCGCCGTCCGTCCCGACACCAATACCGTCACCATCATGGGCGCCCCCACCCCCAACGCCGCCGTCATCGACGACGACACCAAGGGCTTCGACACTCCGACCGCCAACGCCGTCCCTGAGCGCGGCTCCGCTGGCGCGCCGCCCCTCGATGAGAATGCCGCCGTCGGCCAGGGCCTACACATCCTCGAGCGCAAGTCTGTCCACTGGTACAGTTACCTTGCGACTGCCGACTTCTGGATCATCCTCGTCATTGGACAGGTCCTCGCGTTGTGCATCACGGCTACAAACACCTTCACGAGTCTCCTTGCTGAAGCGGGCACCAACATCCCGGCCTTCCAGACCGTCTTTAACTACATCCTGATGTTCCTCATTTACACTACGGTCTTTCTCTACAAGGACGGCCCGCGCGAGTGGTTCCGTGTAGCTTATCGTGATGGCTGGAAGTACTTCATCATGGCCTTCCTCGACGTCCAGGGCAACTACTTCACCGTCCTAGCCTACCGCTACACCAACATCCTCTCCGCCCAGCTAATCAACTTCTGGGCCATCGTCTGCGTCGTCATCCTGTCCTTCCTCTTTCTCAAGGTCCGCTACAAGCCCTTCCAGATCGTCGGCATTCTCGTCTGCTGCGGTGGTATGGGCATGCTCATCGGCTCCGACCACATCACTGGCTCCAACGGCGGCACCGCTGCCAACATGCTCAAGGGAGACCTCTTCGCCCTTCTTGGTGCCACCCTGTACGGAACCACAAACGTCTTTGAGGAGTGGCTCGTCTCCAAGGCCCGCGTGTACCACGTGCTCAGCTTCCTGGGCCTGTTCGGCATGTGCATCAACGGCGTCCAGGCCGCCATCTTCGACCGTACCTCGTTCGACAACGCCACCTGGAACGGAGAAATCATCGGCTGGATCGTCGGATTCACCCTGTGCCTCAACCTCTTCTACTCCCTCGTGCCCATCATCCTGCGCATGGGCAGCGCCGCCTTCTACAACATCTCGCTCCTGGCCGCCAATTTCTGGGGCGTCATCATCGGAATCCACGTCTTTGGCTACACCATCCACTTCCTCTACCCCATTGCCTTCGTCCTCATCATCCTCGGTCTGCTCGCCTACTTCCTCTCCGGCAGCATGCTCGGCGACTCCAAGAAGCCTTGGCTGGGCGATAACCAGGAGGACGGTGTTGCGGGCTTCGGTACTGCGAAGCTGAAGGCTCTCAACGCCGCTCGTAACGCTCCGGATGATGTCGAAGCGCACCGGGGCCCTCGTGCCTCGGCGCCGTCGGGTGGTCTGAATGCGCAAGACGATGAGGAAGACGGAGGTGGATCTGGGCTGAACTTTGACTAGTGAGAACGGTCGTTGAGAAGAAGAAGTAGATAGACTATTGGTTTATCTGCCATTCCAGATTTAGGATATGTTTAGTTTCTCTGCGGTTGCTCCAATGGAATCGTTGGATTCTTTTGGATATCCCGTAGAGGATGTATTGGCTATAGGAAACCTGGGTTGGATACTCTGCATATAGATAATGCTGCTATCATTGGGAGCCAGGTACCAGGCACCCTCGATTACATGAGTTGTCATATATAGCGCAGTAATACATAATCTTTATATACCCGCTCTAATGCTGTCGTTCTGTAAAGTCGTGATCCCCGCCGTCCCCTTTTAGTCCTCTCTCTGACTCCTATCCACCCTCCACCTTTCCCTCCAAGACCTCCCAACATCTAACCATCAATCAGTCTCTCACGACTCATCCCACTCCCCAGACCCCAAAAACACCCCATCCTCCAACCCCAACGCCTCACCATCCGCTCTCCTCCACCGCTGCCTCACACTCCCCGCCCCTTCGACTACACATCTCTCCTCCGTCCGCGGCCCTGATCTCCAAAGACTCTCCCACCGCCAATCAAACGGTGACCGACACTTCCCTAGTTGCTGGTACGTTACCACCTCGACGAACCAGCCGTCCCTGCCGCGCCGGTCTCTACGTCGCGTTATGTTGATGACGTAGTCTGTCGAGCATATCGGGCATGAACCGAGGGAGTCGCGACAGAGGGTTAGGTCCTCTCGGAGTTCGGGGATCGCGTAGCGGCTTGCTTCGTCGACGCCTGCGATGAGGTGCTTGCAGATGTAGTTGGCTGGATCGTTGAGACTGAGGTAGAAGTTTGAAACATGACCGGGGGTGTGCCATATAGTCAGGGTCTTCTTCAGGTAGAGTTCGTCGTCGATAATGCGCGGGATAGTTGTCCAACGTCGACTCACGCCAGGAAACGGCCTGCGTTCCCTACCGATATGTTGTAGCGTCTTGATGGGAAGCCCATGTCCCCGTCCATACAGATGGTGATCCATGACAAGCCGCGCAATGTACCAATAAACCACATTCCCTTGATAACCATAACCAGGCCAGAAGCAAAAATCAGACAGACAACGTAACCGCCAGCTGCCGCGACACAGGTCCTTCCCATCGGCGAACCAGCGATGAAGCTTCACGCAGCGATAACAAAAGTAGAGGCCGGCGATGTCCAGCTGCAGGAGCTCCAAGAAGTCGATCTTGTCTTGGGTTTGGAGCTTCATCGAGGAGCGCTCGTGAGATAGGAGCTTGCGGTAGGGGTGACATGTGAGGGATAGCGAGAGGACGGCCGAGTTGGGGAGGTGCTTCGCGATGAGGACTATGATCTCAGACGGGAGGCGTTGAAGGTCCCCCCTTGGATCTGTAGCATCGCGTCGAGCCGGCTTAAATAGGTTTCGAAGATCTTGAATGAGTTTCATCATCCTGACGAGATAGGGCTTCTTGCTGGCTTGCTGGTTGAAAGAGGAGTGATCATCGGTTGTGAGAAATAAAGAGGCCTGGACTTGTGGATGAAGAAGCCATTGTTATATACCGAGTCTTTTTGCCACCTGTAACTTAGGGAACGAGTTGACTTTGCGCATATATGCCTGTCGCCCAGAACTCTGAGCTTCTTGAACTTCCTTCGCCATACTAATTCTCGGCGACAAAGAGTTTGTCTGGTGCACTGCTCTAGGAGACGAGACATACGGGCTTGACGACTGGATATAATATCATGATGTAAATTAATTCAGAACCATAAAATCGCTAGACCCGTCCATTGCGTATCCAAATGTCCGCTTATCCAACTCCTCGCGCCAAAAGGGTATCAGCGCCATGTACACAGATAGATAGATACCCCGATCCAATGCTTCCAAAAGCTGCACGTGGTGTCGAAAATGCTCGCTCTCACATAGATGCCAACTCAAATACCTCCATTCATTAATCCTTTTGCCACACAGAGTGCTCCAAGTTTTCATCACTACTTACTGACACTCGCTCGCCCCCCAGCGCTTTCATCTGATGACCCAGTTCCCTTCAACAGGCCAATGCAACGGTCATGTTCACTGCGCAGTTGCTTCTGATCAGCCAGCACGAGTGTCTTTTCCTCAAGGTTTTCGGCGAGGGCTGGGTCGCCGACTCGGAACTTCTCCCGTAGACCTTCAGGCGGTTGCTGAGGTATCAGTAACGTCGGTTCGTCCGGCTCGTCACCCCAAAGTATTCGTCGTGCCTCTTCCTCTGTCAAAGGTGGCTCATCGATATACTCAGTCTGCACCAAAGTAGGTTTTGCAGGGGACCGCGCCAGGGCGGTTCGGTCTGCGGGCGTCTGTCGCGGAGTGACAGGAGCGTCTAGGCCAGCGTATGGCGACGTTGGCGTCTCTGCCCTGGGCCGTGGTGTCGGTGGTGGGCTACTGGTCTGGGCCGCAACCGGATCCGTCGATCGCTGTCGATCAGGTACCCCGGAGAACGAGGTTCTACCAACGGATGGTCGCACTGATGGAGCTAGCGAGGCGGAGTATAAGCTCATGTCATCATCAGATTCTGTGTAATCGCCCTCGTCGTCCTCGCTTCGCAGCGTCACCGCGTCCGCGCTGTCCGCAGGTGTTGCCTTCATGACGTCCGATTCTGTCTTTAAAACCTTCTCCTCTGCATTACTGCTGGTTATGGGCACAGGGTGCCTTGGCATGTCCACGCGTTTCCGGCCTCTACGCAGAATGTTTCGCATGAGAAAGAGCTCGTGATTCTTGTACGTCTCGTAGTATGCCTGGTTGATCATTGCCGCGGTATGGAGATCGTCCAGATCAGAGATTTCGCACAAAATTCGGAGCCGGATAGTCTCGGGGAATTCAGTTGCCACGCTGTGCCCTGGGTCCTTGGAAGTCATGGCCATGTAGGTTAGGCGGCTGTTGAGTTGCGACTGGGGCACTTGCTCCCTATGCTTCGAGAGTGCCCATCCATGGCTTTTGCCGCTAATGTCATGAAGCGTTAAGCCTAGGATGCTGTTGTAAATATCATTGATTGATAACCGGAACGCTGGGCCTGGGTCACAGACTCCGCGATGGACTGGCGTTGGTGGAGCTGGCACTCTTCTCAGGGCATCAACTATCTGCGCCAGGCTTCTAGGTTGAGGGTGTGATTCTGGCAAAAGGGAAAGTACATCGCGACTCATGATATGAGGTAGCAGATTCATCTCGTTGTAGACCAACATCAGCCATCCTAGATTTGTTGCATCACACCAATGACTTCCCTTGGGGCACCTTGGCGTGCTAGTAAGGATCGTCAGGGGGACATTGGCAGATGAGAAGCTGCTTCTTGGATCCTCTGACGCGCCGAGCTGCTCAACGGCACTCTGGGTCGGGGGGCGGAGGTAATCTTGGATGGTAGTCACACAACAGGCGTGAAGTTGTGCGATCTTTGCACAGCGAACTGCCCAGATCTTGTTCTTTATCTTCTCTGGCCACTGTTTGGCTTGTAGCTCCTTTTCGTCAACGAGGTTGAGCATGGCCGTCTTTGACATGCGGGAGAAGAGCTGCCGTAGGCCGAAGGCGTAGCTGATTACCAAGAGTCCATCAGGCATGTCGTCTGCGCCCTTATGCATCCACTGAGGCATCCATCGGTGTTCGACAGCTAGTTCCAGGGGGGATGTGCACTTGTATCTCATGCAGCACTCAGCAATGGCGACAAACTGCTCAAAGCTGACTTCCCGAGGAACCTTGTCGTTGTGGTGATGTGCCGCATGGAGCAAAATCTCGAGGGAATACAGCTGGTTAAACTCAGTCTGAGGCATTCGATACAATTTGGCTTCTGATCCATCGTCGCAAAAGTACTTGGTCGGTGGAGAGGGAAGCTGAGCTGATAAGTCGTCGTCGTCGTAGAGATGCAGGCTGCTCGAGTGCCCAGCGAACATGCGGGCAAAGATGGGTGATGTCTCGGCAAGGTTGTGGCTTGAGACTCGGAAGCGAAGAGCAGGGTCATTGGGAGCGTTTTCAGGGGTGTTGTTTGCGAATTCAAGAATGGCATCGCCACGGACTGAAATAGCAAACTCCTTGACCATGCGGTCTGGGGAGATGCCCGACTCGCCAGATTGAAGCAGCTGACGAATCTCCCGCAACTCCGCCTTGATTTTGTCGTAGTCGTAGAAACGCATCTCATATCTCGGGAACTATCGTGAGGGTTAGCACGAGTTCTGAGGTTTCGTATCAAGCAAGGGCCCAGTGAGGCCGACTCGACGCACAAATTGGGGGTCTGCCGACATGACCCGGGTCACGCTGGCATTCCGCATGCGCTGAACTGCGTCCCTACGGAATGGCTTGTTTGCGAACATGGCCTCCACCATTTCCGGTGTCGCATCGCGTTGGTAGTTCTTATATGTATCCGCGAGGCTCGTCCGACAAGCCTCCGCTAGGGTCTCAAGATAGTTTTTCCAGTCGCGAATTACAGACAACCCGGCATCGCTCGGTGGGATACTCTTGCCGACGCTCCCAGAGACGACTTCAGCGAGGCTCTTGCCGCTAAAGGAGCTGCGGGTGTCGTAGGCCTGGCCAGGACTGCAAGGAGAGTCAATAGAGGACTCGCGGCGCGGTATTTCGGTACCGTTTCGGACGTGGCGGCCACGGCGGAGCTCGTCGGCTAGGATCGTGCGGCAAAGGTTGGCGCATTGGTCTTTGACCTTTGTAAAATAGTCATACGCGGCATCGACTTGGCTCGGGGTAGACGGGGATTGGCGAATGCGCGGAACGATGGACTGCAGTTGGCGTATATTGGACTCTTGGGTCTCAACCGATAGGTTGCTCGGGTTGGATATGGGGGACTTGGGGTCCAGGTAGGAGTCGCCTGCGCTGGCGTCGGAGTGCGAAGGAACTCTCTACAAGTTTGTCAGATTGGTTCTACTAGGGACGAAAAGAATGTAGGAAGATGAGGATCGAGGGAACTGCGATCTGCCAAATGAACATACAATGGACCCGGAGAGGAGGGGCTTCTTCAACATGGACAAGAACTTCCTCCCACCAGAGACGGAGAGCCCAAGCCCCTCGTTGGAGGTTCTCGGCACCATGTCGACCCTCATGGAGCTCGGCGATTGTTTCCGAACGGGAACGGCGCCTCGTTGGGATCGCATCAGGCTATGATGAGCAGGGCAGCGTCAGCCTCGACGCTGGGCCACAGCATCGTAGCCGCCGTCTGGAAGCGAGGCCCCTCGCAGAATGAGGGCGGCTGACAGGAACACGGTGTAGGGATCGGTCGCGCGATTCTTTGGGTATTTTCGTCGGATGGGCGTATTATCGTTCCGCAGCGACTTTGGCTCTGGTGAATATTGCCGATGCCGGGGAGGTCCGTCTGTCCGCAAGGAGTGTGGAATGGAATAGTATGTTGTTTGAGTGACCGGATGTTAAGCCGGGGAAGTCGAGGGGATCGAATGAATAAATGAAATAGATTTGCGATGAAAACAGACTCAAGGCGAATGGCGGTCTCGGAAGTCGAGGTCGTTCTTGGCGAGGGTTCAGGTCGAGTCGCGACGAGATGATCACTCCTCAATGAGTGGGTGGAGGGTTGGGCGGACTGGCGGGCGGAGCGAGCGTAGAACTAGACCGGGGTCTCTCGAGGGGAAAACCGGGGTTGAGATGACTAGAGCATCTGATTAGCTAGGGGGTCGTTGAACTTGGGGGGGATGAGACTCTGGGCGAGAGAGAGCGCGTACTTTTAGCAGGCGTAGAGAGGCGCTTCTTGGCGAGGATCGAGCGGATGGATGGTGGGATAGGTATGAGTTGGGGTGGAGGGGACAAGAGAGACAGTTGAGAAGGAGTTGAGAGAGGCACGGGAGGGAGAGCAGATGAGAGAGAGGACAACGGTTGGGTGGTTCTTCCGCGGGCAGGTGCTGTCGTGCTGTACTGTGTGACGTAGGGGCAACACTGAAGCTGGGGTTGACTTTGAGGGAACCACACAGTGTATATTGGGTAGGACGCACACCGTATTCCGAGTCCTAGAGGTTTAGAACTAAAGGAGCCCTGTGCTTCTGGGGGGGGGACACCGGGGGGAAAAGAAGTGAAGTACGGAGTATCAATAAAGGAAAAGGCTTGGGAAAGGATAAAAGAAGATGATTGATTTCTGGTGTCGAGGATTCGTTGCGGGGAAAAAGACAAGACAAGCTGAGATGAGACCTCTGGAACAGAGAGAGAGAGAGACAGGAGATGCTTGGCTCGATGTCTTGGATGAACATAGCGACTCCATACAAACCGCTTTTATATCGAGGGACCTTAACTATTTAGTCCGTAGCTAACCCACGTATCTTGAATAAGCCATCTCGAACCATGTCATCTCTTGATCCCAGTTGTCCTCCGCCTCAACCTACCTACACAGCAAGCTCCCTCCCCACTACCACTACCTACCAAAGACCCATCTCATCCTCAAGAGCCAGTGGTGTCTGGGGGTTTCAAAGTCTACCGTCCCCGCCCAGAGCCTCGTGTTTTTACGGGGCTTGGGTCTCAGACACTTGGTTGGTTAGGGAGGTACGGAAATAGATATCATAGGGCTAGGTTTCAACGTGGAACTGTTTCGTCGACTTCGGGTTCAATCGTATTCCTTAGGCAGCCCTAACTCAGGAGGCCAAGTCTCGCGCACGGCAGTTTTGCAGTGCTCAAGTCCCGGAGGTGCACTATGTATGGCGTCTGAGGATCTTCGCATGATCAACCCCTGTTGCTGGGACGCCTTCTTCTAGGCTCCCACTTAAACACAACGCTGATTCCTCGAACCCTACCCCTTACCATGCAGCTAAAGTGATGACATCCAAAAATAGCCCCGATCTCTCTTGGTCGAGACTTGAGCTTTCCTTATGCCGGACAGGTAGCTTGGTAGGTTGCCTCACCGGGTCGAATATCTACACCTATCTATACTCCGTACTTCGACGTCATGGATTATAACAGGACGAGTCGAAAAAGGTAGATATCAGCCACTCTGTCAATGTAGAGCTGTTTCTAAAGAGCACATAATTTTTTCATAGAATTCACTGGCCTATCCAAGTGGCTTCCTGACAAAGACCGGATATGTTTCAACTGTGCACCCTTAGGGTATTGTCCAAGTGATCGATACCCTTGGGTAGACATGCATCCTCGATTGCACCTTTGACCTCACTCTCCTCCAAACACAAACACAACCCTACCCTTCACCCTCCCCTCCCTCCCCCAAACCTTCTCAGCATCCTCCCTCCTC
>JABFFI010001183.1:0-11892 GCA_013623725.1 Fusarium robinianum
GGGTGGTGCGCGGAGGAGCGCGGGGGTGAGTCGTGAGGGGGGTGGGGGGTGGGGGGGCAACCATGCAGCAGCTTCCGAATCAAGCGCGATGTCTACGCTCTTCGCGGCCTCCCAAAGGATGTCCCCCATCTTCCTTTTGACGAGCTCTCAACTTCATTAACCCATTGAACCCTCAATTTATCACGTCGAGCACCTCACCCTTCTTCCGGTATATTCATCATGGTGCGCCACAGCATGAAACCCTCAAACAACTCGGAACCTGCGTCCGTGTTTGAAATTGACCTCAGCTCGCTGCAACATATCCAAGATCTCCTCACCAACGACACCAAGGTAAAGGTTGCTGGAGTAGACTGCGATGGCATCCTCAGAGGAAAGATCATCAGCAAGGATAAATTCTTTTCCAGTCTCAAGAGTGGCTTCGGGATGAGCTCAGCCATTTTTGGCTGGGACATGCACGACATGCTCTATACCGAAAAGACCAAACTTCCCGGTGCCACTGATGGCTTTGAAGACTTTACAGCCGTCATTGATCTGTCTTCGTTTCGCAGGCTCCCTGTCGAGGATGACATCCCTTTCTTCCTCCTACGAATCTTCATCCACGATACCCCTGTGCCTGTGGATGGCCGTGGTCTTGTGAAGTCTGTGACCCGCAAGCTGGCTGCTCATGGCTACACGGGATTGTCCGGTGGTGAGTGTCACAACCCATTCGTCGTGGTGACTACATTTAATGGCGTTTAGTGGAACTTGAGTTCATGAATTTCGAGACGCCGACAGAGGATGGCTATGTTCCCCACGGTCGACTTAACCTCGCCGCGTATCTTGCATCGAACGCCCACAACAGCCTGCGTACGTTGACCGAGGGTGCCTTTGGTTACAGTGTTACGCGGCCGCTCGTTTCTAAGCGATACTTCCATGATATCTATGACGTGAGCTTGAAGGCCAACTGCCCGATTGAGGCCTGGCACACAGAGAGCGCCCCAGGATGTTACGAAGCTGTACGTGTTCCAGCTGCAAACAAGCCCTCCAGTGGCAAAGCTTACCATACATAGGCGCTGACAGTGTCGCCAATGGCGGAGATGGCTGACAATGTGACTGTTTTCAAGTAAGTCGAGGCCAATCAAAGACAGCAATTCCGCTGCTGACCACTTCAACCTAGGCTCCTTTGTAAGTCTCTTGGAGTTGAGCACGGCGTTACTCCTTGCTTCATGGCGAAGCCGATCTACGGTGTTGCTGGCAACTCGGGCCATATCCATCTCTCACTGGTAGACTCTACCGGGAACAATATCTTTGTCCGAGACACGCCGGACCAGGGGGCTCCTTGGCCTGACCTTACTCTTGTGTCCGACAAGGGGCGCCAATTTCTTGCTGGCATAATCGAAGCTCTTCCCGATATTATGCCTTTGATGGCGCCAAACGTCAACTCGTATAAAAGGCTCGTCGAGAACCATTGGGCGCCCACCACTGTTAGCTGGGGCCTTGAAGATCGCTCTGCTTCGGTCCGTCTGATCACGCCCCCGGTCTGCAAGCCCAATGCTACGCGCCTCGAGATTCGCGTCCCTGGTGCTGACCTACACCCGCACTTTGCTTTGGGTGTTCTGTTCTTGGCAGGCATGCGTGGCATAGAGGAGAAGCGCTCCATCTCAACACCACCAGCAGCCTCGTTCGCTGATCCCAAGGACATCCCTCGATTGCCCAATACACTCGAGAGAGCTCTAGAACAGTTTGAAGCCCCAGGCAGTGTGTCTCGAAAAGTTCTTGGAGATGCTTTCGTCGATTTCTTTGCCCTTTCTCGGCGCCACGAACTGCAACAGTGGAGAGAGGCAGTGACAGATTGGTAAGTCTACGGTAGCTCAAAACCCCAGACAGGCAATATGTTGACAAAGGAACAAAGGGAATTCAAGCGTTATATCGAAACGGTCTAAGTTATCGAAAGTTGAATTGTCGGTTGTGTTGGGGATGACTCGACCAATACGATGACGAAAGACGTTTGTGTAGCAAGGCGCTTGGAAATCAGGGTAGGAAGGGAGAGGAAAGATCGACAGTACTAGACACCCCTTAGCATCTATAGTCTTCCCCTGCTTTAGACTTGGTCTGTTCTGCTTGCCTCCCTTGTGCCCCAGGAATGTTCCTATGTGGCAACGTGTGCTTCCCATATGGTCAACCACTGCAGCACCTTTGGGAAAGTGAATGCGCCTCGATTAGACTATTGAGTTTTGGGGCCAGCACTGGGCGCTGCTGGTCATGCCATTAATGTGAGACGCGGCAGCTTAGCAAATGCGGAGGCTGGTAATCAGGCTTTAAGCATCTAATATGCTAATAGGAGTAAAGATATTTTTTAGTCTAAATTATAAAATAGTGGCATTCCGGTAATTATATATAGACGCCGAATGTACCCGAGCGACTTGGGTAGCTTTACTTGCTAAGGGCATTCTTCTGGTTATGCAATCGCCACTAGCTGATAATTATCCTGTTAACTGGTCATCTTGGATCCAGTGGTGGATTGACTATACTGCTTCAAGCCCCCCTCAACTAGCATCGATAAAGAGGCCTTTCAACATGGGCAACACGCCCCCACCTTCGACTGATCAGTCATCTGGCCCTGGTATCGTCACTCTACGGAAGAGACGACGGGGTGTCGGTCAAGATGAACCCGCCGCAGACGACGACATCTTTGGCGCGAATGACCGCGAAAAGACACCAAACGCCTCATCGACATCCTCTATCATGCCGTCATCCTCTTTTAAACTCCCCCTCGCTCCATATCCTCTTCACTATCCATCTCGTTCCGACTCTCAATCGTCTAGATTTGTCGCATCATCCCAGTCAAAGTCGACCAAGCGATCCGCCAGCCCAGTCAAGCCCGGGACTCTCAAAGAACTCCAGAAACCAGTTGAGTATATCGAATGTACCGACGACTCGGGTGCTCCTCTCCCTGCCATAGTGAGGCAACTCTATCGCGACATTCACGATCTAGCCGTGGAGCGAGAGGGTTTCATACCAGCCTCACTCAAGGCACCGCTTTCTAAGCTTCTCCCTCGCGCTCGGACCCGTTTCTTTTCACAAGATAAGCATTGAGAACCAGACGGAGGTAAGCGGGGGCTTGACGCTCTGCTCGAGATCAGGGATGAGGCACTACTATGCCGGTCAGGCAACGCATCCGAGGCTGCGTCGAACTCTGATGTTCATTCGCCCCTCCTCAAGTTTGCCCTTGGACCGTTCATAGAGCCACTGCCCATCTCGAAGCAATATCTAAATCACGCGGCTTACGACCCAATAAAGTACGCGGCCAATGTTGTGTCAATTGAAACAAAGACCGGATCCGGGGGTCCCCAAGAGGCCAGGTCGCAACTCGGAGTATGGATAGCGTCCTGGAACTTTCGAATGCATCAGTTACTGCATGGGCGGCGGCCATCGAGTGAAGCTGGCGCGCCACAGGTTCTGATACCGGTCCCTGTCATCGTCGTGATAGAGCAGGTTTGGAGGTTGTCGTTTGCGTGTGACAGCAGCCACCGGATCGTACGTGGTGAAACTAGAGTTCGAGATGCAAGTAGCTAACTGCTATAGGATATTATTGGGGATATATGATAGGCGATACGAAAGGTTTAGATGGGTTATTAATACTCATTGCTGTTATCCGTCGGCTGGCGTATTGGATCCAGAGCGATTTTCACCCTTGGCTGCAAGAGGCATTGCTTTTTACTTGATTAAATAAATTCTATATCTTATAGAATTTTAGGGACCGGATATATCTCATTGCCTGCCGCCTAGGCTTCGTCAGCTCTATCTCCTCGGTCCTAGAGGCATGAAGTTGCTATTCCTACCCGAGCCATGCCAGGCCTTCCGTTTCAGCAGGAAAGTCTCCGGCTTGACCCAGAACGATGGGGCATCACGTTCGGCCTGGGGAGAGCGGGGGTAACGGAGGTCAACCGCGGCGAGATATCTGGGGTGCAGAGACAATACCCGGAGCTCCCGACCTGGCCAGATACTTAGTCAATGCTTGACGAGCAGCGCGAGACAAGGGGTTGCAGAGGCTAAAAGTACGAATGCCCCTTTTATTCTTAGAAGACTCTCCATCCTCACTCCGCATGCTTTCACATCTGGCTCTCTTGGCTTCATTACCCTTTACAAAATGCTCAGTTCCCTTAAGTCCTCAGACGATGATCAGAAGATCAGTCGCGTCCCTTCTCACATCAGTGAGAGATGTTCGAGACCAAGGTGACAACAGGACGTTATGTTTATCGAGATAGCAGAAGAAGCCTTAATTAACGCAATGCATGTGCCCGTCTCCTTGGCTGAACTCCGCTCTTTGTTTTACTCCGCAACTGCGTATCCTTCAACCAGGCTGGATGGCTGGGAACTCGGGCCTTATAATGGAGATGCAAATAGGCCTCGGCGTCCTGTCTATCCCCTCCGCCTTTGATGCCCTGGGAATTATCCCCGGAGTCATCATCTTTTGCGTTATTGGAGGCATGACGACTTGGTCTGAATACACGGTTGGCATCTTTAAGCTGCGCCACCCCGAGGTATATGGCATCGACGACGCAGGAAAGGTTATCTTTGGCCGTATCGGGCGCGAGGTGATGGTAATTAAATTTTGCTTCAGGGAGTCCCCAAGGCGTTTATCATAAGGCTGGACTCTCCTCATTATTATAGTATCTATAGCGATAGACTATGCTTAAATATAAAAGCTATAACTCTTTAAAATGCTTTTGCGACCTAGAATTAATATAAGCATCTATACATAAAATTAGGTGGTTATAAGTGGCATAGAGTTAATCCTTGATGTCTATGATATGGGCGTCTTGACTTAACTCTATTTCCTTTAGTGACTACATATCCTGGATTCCGGGATTATATGAACCAGGCTCAGGAACTATTATTGCATGTATGAGGATCGGCGGTGCCCGTATAGTTCTTGCCGCAGACCCAAAAGGACCATCTTCTGAGGACGTGTCGTGCACTGCTAGGTGGAGATGGGAGCAGGTGTAAATTACGGGCTCCTGTCCCGTCTATCTGAAAAGACAATCTCCTCGCTTGGGCTATTATCGCGGTCCTTGATCCCGAGTGGATAGATATAGGTTGTATCATGATGGATGTAGGAAATGCCCCTGAAGCACTCTGTTCCTCAATAAACTACCCCCAGGAACACCATCATGTTGGGGCAGGATGAGAGCTTGTGATCCCGATCTTCCCTTATGACAGCCTCAATCACGCTTCGCACATATTAGAACAGACCCAAGCGCAAGGCTCAACTCGGGTCTCCCCAGGGGCTCTGTTGCCGGCTTCACTGCCGGCATCTCGCACCCAGCCACAAATCGACCTCTACCTACCCGCCTTTGGCCTCGGTCTCCCGTCCTCAGTATCCTTGACCTTTGACTTCTCTCACCAAAGACAGGTATCGCATATTGTACCGTCATCGTGACGCGTCGCTGAGCCTGAAACGAGTCCCAGGCCTCTGTCGTTGACCATGGAACGCACCATGACTCTCTCCCTTTATCGCTCGATTGCTCAATAAGCGGAGAAGATCGGCAAGCGCAGCGTGTTCGATAGGCCGCGTCCGCCCCTGGGGTCGATGCTCCGACACCTTCATCTCATGATGACAAACAGCGTCAAGCCTTGGGCGACCAAGCTACGACACCCCTTGATGAGGTTTGACGAGGAGTACGATTCTGCTGCCGAGAGCCAAGGCGAGCCTCATTCGCTGCTTGCCTGTCACCTATTCGGGAAGAAAGTAACATAGTTCTGGCATTCATAGTTGGAGGAAAATCCTCTGCCATCCCTGGGATCTAAATTATCGTTACTCTGAAACATAAGAAAATGCATAGGGGGTTTAAAAGGGGCTGCGAAGGCTTATGGAAGCTTTCACTATAGGTCTCGCGCCTACTCTAAAAAGAGGCTTGCAAGAGAGGGACTACTACGATGGGGTTCGTACGAGAGCCAAGTCACTAGTAATAGAGTTCTTCTCGCCAAACCAGGCTGGGGCAGACGCACTGACCTGTTCTGTTCTCCAGCGAATTCTTCGAGCGAGTTTGACATGTTAGCTAAGATCTCGTTTCCGCTCGACTCTCCCCTGGTGCATTCTTACTCTACGGCAGGTGTCTCCAGGGAGTTGCGTCAGCGTCTAACTGTTCCGCCGGGTCCGGTAACTTGATAATTGACATGAATTTTCTTCTATCGCTGGCCTACTTTGTCTTGGAACCCCAAGGACTTGACTCCATCGCTTCAAAGTGCGAAACACCTAAGTTGGGTCCCGAGATTCGATCTTCCACAACGAGTGGAGAGGTGCGACACCCCGAAACCTCAGGGCATCAGCCAATTCCCCATACAAATAAAATCTAGTCAGAGCATGGCTGAAATATTAAAGTGGCGAGTTAATCGGCGGAGGGCCTCACAGCCACAACTACTCCGTACCGTAGCCTGATTACGACTTTGACAGGTGTTTCTACACCGACCCTGCACTAATTTATAGGATCATACCTAACTACACAACACACAGCAACCATGCTAGATCCCTTTTTCGCATTCGCAGTCGTGGCTCCTGCTATAAAGTTCGTCGACTTCAGCGTGAAATGCCTGTCTGGGATTGCGCAAGTCCGTTGCTCGATCAAAACGGTTAGTCGGGAGGCAGAGGGGATTGGATTGGTTAGTGGTTTTGGGTCTATCTTTGTTTTTGGACTAGCATATAAGGGTATTTGCTATTTGTCTCCAGTGACTAAGGGCGGCTCGGTAGGATTATTTGTTCTCTATTAGGTGGACTGGCATAATATATGTATTAGGTAATAGGAACTACTTAATAACTCAGTGGATGTAATGGTTATTAGTTTCGTTAAGATAATAGGAAAATAGGTGACTGGCTTATAGTATGTATGCTAAGTGGTATGTTAGTTTAATAAAAAGACCTTAAGTTGGCGTTATTAATTAAAAGCGTTTAATTAATAATGCTATATGTGGCTTGGGTTGGTTTAAATAGTATAGTTAATTGCAGATTGGTATATAGTTGCTATTATTATAGTATGTAATAAAGGTTGAGAGAGAGAGAGATAATTCTATTCTCTAGGAAGTGAGCGGTTAGTCGGACTATAAGTCCGGCCAATTGATGACTAAGTGACTGACTAAGCCTGATTAGTCATCCATGTCTAATGGTCCATCTTCCTGCCAGTCGGGCACCACACTTTAGGCTTTAGCAGCCGCAGTCGCCCTGGCGTACTTTCTAGTGTATGTTGTGGTCCAGAACCATGTCCAATGTACGCGACCACGGCCACCAGAGAGGTCGCAGTCATGGCTGCAATCGCCGCTGCTTTTTCAATCACTGCCATTTTCGCAGTCACTGCCGCTGTTGTCATTGTTGCTGCTGTCACACCCGCTGCCCGGAATGCCAGTTGGACAGGGGCCATCCACCTCCTCGTCCCCACAAACGCACGATCGAGATTGATAGACATCATGGCCACCGCGTCCGTCGCTAGGAATAGGACCGCTAGTCGTGACAGTTATGAATGTGGTGATGAAAGTTTGTCGACTGTTCGGCACATCTGCAGACGTGGTGGTGGGGGTTCCTTGCCTAGAGCTGCTTGCTGGCACAATGGAAGCTGTAGTTGGAGTTCCTCGATTAGAGCTGGTTGTTGGGACGACTGAGGGTTTGGTTGGAGTTCCTCGACTGGAGCTGGTTGATGGGACGACCGAGGGTTTGGTTGGAGTTCCTCGACTGGAGCTGCTAGTCTGAGAACCAGCACCACCAGCAGAACCACCAGCAGAACCTCCGCCAGAACCTCCGCCAGAACCTCCGCCCGACTCGGAGCCAGAGTCTCCGCTGTCGCAGTCATCAGCGCCACCGTCTGAGCCTCCATCAGACCCTTCGTTGCCGCAATCAGTTCCATCGCCGCAGTCACCAGAGCTGCCTTCACCGGAGCCTCCATCAGAGCCTCCAATTCCGGGCCATTCGCCGAATCCTCCTCCAGAACCGCCACCAGAGCCTCCGTCAGATCCTCCATTGCCGCAGTCAGTTTCGCAGTCGCCAGAGCCTCCTCCGGAGCCAGAGCCAGAGCCAGAGTCTCCGCTACCGCAGTCAACTCCGCTACCACAGTCTCCAGAGCCTCCAGTTCCGGGCCACTCGCCAAGCCCTCCTTCAGAACCGCCAGCAGACCCTCCGTCAGATTCTCCAGTTCCGGGCCACCCGCCGAATCCTCCTCCAGAGCCAGAGCCAGACTCTCCATTTCCGCAATCAGTTCCACTACCACAGTCTCCAGAAGGCCACTCGCCGAATCCTCCTCCAGAGCCTCCTCCAGAGCCAGACTCTCCATTTCCGCAACCAGTTCCGCTGCCACAGTCTCCAGAAGGCCACTCGCCGAATCCTCCTCCAGAACCAGAGCCAGACTCTCCATTTCCGCAATCAGTTCCGCTATCACAGTCTCCAGAACTTCCGCCAGAGCCAGAGCCAGAGCCTCCTCCAGAGCCAGACTCCCCACTTCCGCAGTTGGTTCCGCTGCCACAGTCGCCAGAACCTCCGCCAGAGCCAGAGCCAGAGCCTCCTGTTCCGGGCCAGCCGCCGAAACCTCCGCCGCCAAAGCCTTCACCTTCTTCGCAGTTTGCCTGGACTTCGGCATGCTCGACAGACTTGTCATCTATGGGAGCTCGTCGGATCAGACTGATGAAACCAGATGGCTTCACGGCGGGGAGTCCAGTTGAGAAACCGGTCGGAGTCTCCGTAAGGAAGCCATCACTGCCGTGGTGCTCATGGCCCCCATGATCGTTGCCGGGGAACCCAGTGCGAGATCCCGGGGGGAGAGACGCAGATACACTACCTAGAGTTTTAGTCGGGGCGCCCCTGCCAGACTTGGTCACGCCGCTGTTGTGCACCTGGGCCAACGCGGGCCAATATAACGCAAGAGTGATAGTGAGAATAGAGAGAACAACCATTGTGACAAAGTGAAAGATTATGGGATAATGGAATGGATTTGGACAAGAACAACCTCAGGTGCCAGCATCTGGTGTTCTCGAGTAAACGAGCGACGTAGGAGAGGAAAACACGTGGGAAAAGAAGAAGAGGGGGACAGGAATGAAAAGTAGAAGTTGCGGATTAACTACTTACCTAGGTCTCGGAAACCTGAAGAGATTACTCTTTTTATACAATGCCCTCTCTTTGAACTCTGTGCAGCAACGGGCTTCCCCTGACTTTCAAGCAAATTGAATGGTATTGCCTGTTGATGTAACTACCTAGGCATAATATGTAATAATTATGCTCGGTGGTGTCATGACATCACAACACCTCTCTTTACGATGTCGCATCCTGTCAGGGTATAGTGCAATGTACTTGGCGGAAGATCTGTCGACCGGAGAAACGCCTCAGCCCTCTAGTCACGAGTTGATTGTTGGTCAATGCAGTGGGGCCCGGAGATTCAGGTTATTGTATGTTAGACTGACCACAGCGGGCGGTGATATGCTCGACCCTAGGGGTTTCAGGTTTTACAGTTGCAGTCTTGGCCTCAAGCTCGGGCTGAAGAGAGACACTTTGTGAGAGGGGCAACCCTATATTGCTTTGCGTTCAAATCAAAGATAATTAATGGGGTGATTCACATCCTCTCAATACACCATCCCAAAGGAATCATAACGCCACATTTACCTCAACCTAATTTTCTTGGAACAATGTCTGTTTCTGAATGACACCCTTCCAGCGGCAGGGTGGATGGTGTTCCTGATCATACGTTTGATTCAGGTTGCCTGAGGGCGGCTTCTCAGGTGGAATCATTGCCCTCTCTCTGTGCTTTTCTCCTTCCCTCCGTCTCTCTGTACTCCGCATCGGGCTACAGGTACGTAGACGTAGCAGCCATATCATTTCAAAAATAGAGGAACATGCCTGGCGACGCTTCAACAAGGCCCCCCAACAAACAAGGTCACTCTCTTAAGTCAGGTGATCCCAAATACGGCACTCGCTACAAATCGCAGGGCAGCACTAAGGGTAGCTTAGTTGAGCGGCAAGATTCGCGATTGTCATATAACCGAATCATCCCTTACGTGAGGATGGCCAACCTGCCCATCCCTTATTCCCCTGAAGGTGAGGCTCGCGTGCCCAGCAATCTTTTGGATATCTTTTTGCATCTACGCAAGAGACAGACGGGCTTGAAGTGGAATCCATGCACCCTCGCATCGCAGGTTGCCTTGTTGCAAGGCTCCAACATATTTGAGAGTCTTGGTGCAATCGACTATTCACAATGCACAGCCCTCGATGACGCGGTGAGAAGCTGGCCAAAGAAAGGGCTGATTCTTCGTCTTGGCTCTTGAAAACAAAAAGGGACCGACCTGATCATACATGGAGTAAGGTTTATAGAAGCTGAGCAAAGCCCCCGGCCACCAGCCAACAAGCACAGCCAGCGGGCCCCCAACAGATAAGGGGCCAACCCTGGATCTTGGGAAGAAGGCTCTCGCCCAGATGTTGACCGTGTGTGGAACTTCTTCCTAGCTGACTGGTATCTCTTGATGACGACGACACTTGGACTCACAGCCCTAGGTTTTGCCATTTGGGCCTGGGCTCCGCGTCAAATTTTCCATCCTTTCAGTCTCACCTCCATGGGTCTTGGCCTTATTGGGGAGCAAGATGGATCTCCGAGCAACGCAATCGTTGTGGAACGAGGTGTTATCTTCTCACTGCTCCCGTCGTTGCTGTTCGGGCTGTTCAAAAACACGTTTATCAACGCCGATATTTACCAACGCACCATGATACCCATCCACAATATGGCTACGCCTCTGCCAAAGGAAGATCGGATGCGAATACTGCCCGAAGATGAAAGAACCAATGAGGAGATTAAGGGTGCTGCTGCTCGCGAGAGCATGTTGCTAGATTACCTGTCTCTCAACATAGTTAGCTGCATTGCGCAGGCTTTCGACCGTAGCGACTACAAGATCATTCTTTGCACCGCCCTAGCAACCCTTTGCAATGCTGTCTACCTTGTTGTGGGCCGCATCTTCTTGTACGGCGACGTTGGAGGCGACAAGTACGCTATCAAGGTCATCGGTATCAACTTTTATGCCTCTATCATCAAAATGATCATCTATTGCATCAGCACCTAGATCCTAAGGCCTTGTGGATCGGTTCGGACCTGCAGGCCTGTCTACACCCTCATGAGCTTCGCATGGCTCATGCACAGAAGTGATCTTTTGTTATGCCCTGAATTCTGGCTTCAGGATGCCTTGGATACGGAAGAGCACATGAAGGGCCAGGTGGCGTTGGCCAATCGGCTCTACCGCTTCGGCGTCTACAAGGACATGGGTGAACAGCAGCATGTGGGGATTGGTGTCGCTGGGGTCCCGGAAGCGTAGATGTCTGACGTCGATGACATCCAGTGCCTTCAGCGCACTGCTAATGTGACAAGGGCCTTGCTAATGTTTGGAGTTTACGACGACACTTCGACAGCCTTAGTTAAGTATTTCACGGACAACAGGCCTCCCGAATAGAATTCATCGCTTACTAGAGTCCGCACTAATCCACATAAGAGCTAGAGGCGTCGGGTAAAGAGAATTACTCACCTCGGCTCATGAGCTATTACGGAACTAGATTCAGATTACTACAGATATAACGGACTAGTGATTCCTAAGTAATAAACCGGTGAATGCTAAGGGTTTATATTAATAGAGAGAATAATTAATAAGATATAAGCAATAAGAAGAGGTGGTACGTCTAGTAATATATTAAGTATACTTAATATAACTTAGTTATATTTAATATATTCTACTTAATTATTACTAGATATAATACACCGTTTAGAAAGACTCCTTATATTATGACCTATCCTAGAACCCAACCATATAATAAGAGAATAGCCCACTTTAACCACCTAAGCTAACTAATTAAGAGAAAGAGAAAAAAGTCTTATAATTAGGAGGATAATCTTATAAATAAAA
>JABFFI010001185.1:0-21405 GCA_013623725.1 Fusarium robinianum
GCAATGTCGTCCTCTCCTCCTCTCAAGCAGGAGCCCGACTCCAAGGAGATCGGGGCAGATGTCTCCCATGAGCATCAGTCGGCTGCTGACGCCGTTCGCGACATGACGTCGCCCGGTGTCGCCCGTATCAAGGCCATCTCCTCCGTCATCACCATGACGGATCGCGTCTTCATCTTCCTCAGCGTCTTCCTCATCGCCTATACCTACAGTCTTGACGGTACTCTTCGCTGGACTTACCAGCCCACCGCCACCGCCGACTTTGGTGTCCATTCTCTCCTTTCTACTGTCAACACTCTTCGCGATGTTATTGCTGCTGCTGCCCAGCCTACATCGGCCAAGATTGCTGATGTGTTTGGTCGTGTCGAGCTCATCTGCCTCTCCGTCTTCTTCTACACCTTGGGAACCATCATTGAGGCCGTCGCCACCAACCTCGCAACCTTTTCTGCAGGTGCCGTCATCTACCAGATCGGTTACACCATGATCATCCTGCTCGTTGAAGTCATCATCGCCGATATCACTTCGACCCGAGCCCGTCTCTTCTTCAGTTACATTCCCGCGACTCCCTTCATCATCAACACCTGGGTCAGCGGAAACATCGCCCAAAAGGTCCTTGACAACACCACCTGGCACTGGGGTGTCGGCATGTGGTGCATCATCTATCCCATCTGCGCTGCTCCTCTCATCATCACCCTCATGGTCATCAGCCGCCGTGCCCGGAAGCAGGGTCAGCTCGACAACTACCGCTCCTCCTTCCAGCAACTGGGAATGCAAAGCTTCACCGTTGAGCTCTTCTGGCTCCTTGACGTCATTGGCATCCTCCTTGTCATCGCCATCTTCGCCCTCATCCTCGTCCCCATCACCACCGCCGGTGGCTTCCGGAGCAAGTGGCACGAGGCCCATATCATTGTCCCTCTGGTTATTGGTCTTTTGTGTATCCCTGCCTTTGTCTTCTGGGAACTCCGTGCTCCCCATCCTCTGGTTCCCTTCCACCTCTTCCAGGATCGTGCCATTTGGGCTGCCCTGGGTATCGCGTGCATGCTCAACTGGGCCTGGAGAATGCAGAGTGATTACCTCTATACCGTCCTCATTGTCGCCTTCGACTTTACCATCAATGCCGCCACCCGAATTACCTCCCTCTATTCCTTCGCCAGTGTCATCACCGGTCCCATCCTGGGTCTCATCGTGTACAAGGTCCGCCGCCTCAAGTACTTCATCGTTTTCGGAACCTGCCTGTTCCTCGTGGCCTTTGGCCTGCTCATCCGCTACCGTGGTGACCCCGGTGCCTCTGGCTCCAGCAAGGCCGGTGTCATTGGCGCCCAGGTCCTTCTTGGTATCGCTGGTGGTATGTTCCCTTACCCGGCCCAGGCTTCCCTGCAGGCCCACGTCAAGCACGAACATGTTGCCGTCGTCACTGGTATCTACCTGGCTCTCTACAACATTGGCTCGGCCTTTGGAAACGCCATCTCCGGTGCCATTTGGACCCAGGTCCTGCCTTCCAGGCTCAACAGGAGCCTCTATTCTATCAACGAGACCCTCGTTGTGTCGTCTTACGGAGACCCCTTCACTGCCGCTATGGAGTGGCCCATCGGCACCCCTGAACGCACTGGAATCATCGAGGCGTATCAGTATGTCCAGCGGCTGCTGACTATCACTGGTATCTGCCTCTGTGTGCCGCTCATCGGCTTCGCGCTATGCCTGCGCAACCCCAAGCTTACTGACGACCAGAACTTGGTTGAGAAGGAGAAGCCTGGCGCCGCTGCTGAGCAGCGAACCGCCGCCGTCGTAGCTTAGGATAATGCTGGAACCGCCGCATACGGCAAGATTGATATAGCTTAATCCATTAATGCAAAAATAATTCGGTTTATTTATCACAAATTCATCGGTTTCCTTGGCATACTCCGTGAGACACCTGACCACAACATGAATGCCCTCGGCTCAGACTCGCTGGCTTCGTTTAACCTATATTCTATCCGTTCCCTTTGCTTTTCCTTTTTCCGCTGTACTTCAGGAGAGGCGTTCTCTTTTCCAAAGAAGAACAAGGGGTTCTTGATATCTCAGTCCCTTCATCCCCCCCCTTTTCTTCCTCTGCTTCAGCCTCTGAAAATCTATCTGAAAAGCAGAGTATTTGTACTCCCTGAAGGGTCACCATCTGGGTACTCACCCTACCACAGTCAACGGCCTCACAGGCTTGGCGTAAGTTCAACAGCATTCTCAATATTGGCTGATTGAAGAATGTACCAACATAAATACAGGGATTTCAGAGGAATACGGCTCTTGGAAAATCAGGGTGCCACTGTTGCAAAACACGAAAACCCTTCTGGTCCATGTTGTGAAACCGATTTTCTATCATTTCCCCCCAAAGATAACTAAATTGGAAATGGCATGCGAACCCAAGGACTGGGGGGACTCGAAAGATCCCCAATCGTGTTTGCCTATCCCTCATCCGAGCATGAAATAATAGTAAGTCTCGATATGCCCATTATAACTACGAGTAGCCGAGTTACGCTCAACACAACCTGAGAAAGATTAGGTGATTAAAGGATCCCAGGCCATCAACATACAGCTCATTTAAGAGACTAGAGTGTCTAGATTTAGGCCTGCTTAAACCCGAGTTACAGGATACACTGCATCGTACAGATCTCGGTGGGCAGACACGCACTGGTCGCGGTATTCCCCCTGATGCGAGGGCACCCCAACAATAATAACTCCGGTGTGGTTTGCGAGACATAGCTGCGGTGGTGTAACCCATGCCACGGGAGTCAAGCCAAAGATGGCGAATACGGGAGAGGAAAACGTGAGCTGAGATGCTGGCGCCTGCAGGTCCTTCGACCGAGGTGGGAATCATGCCCTTGAGGACTGGTTGAAAAGGGGAATCTGGACTCATATCTCGTACTTGGAAATGAGCCCGGGATTGCAACATCTCTCGTCGAGTATGACAGCAGTTTTCCCGCTGTAGACACATACGCGAATTCACCTATAATATCTTGAGGCGGACGGCGGGACTAACATTTGCAACTACATCAGCTTCTCATCCAAAACTCGGGAGGCACTCGCGCATGGTCTGACTCCGAAATACGAGGCCCTTTGATGCATCCTCCTTTCACTGCAGCTGACATGATGCAAGCCTACCTTATTTTTCTGAGCACGATACACAGACTCAAAAAGTTCTCCTTGGACTGCCTAGTCAGGTAATGGTTCGAGTTGTAGTGATAAACCAGACAAAAGCACCACATCCACGGCTTCGACGACGGGACTCGAGCCGTCAAGGCGGTCTCGTGAGATGTAGCTCCGGTAATCCCAAGAGATAAACATTAGAGACTCGAAGGTAAGCCCAAAGGAGGGCCTCCTCGTAACCCGAGCACTCACGGCCACCACCCGTCCGCCACGTTCCTTTGGTGTAGTACACGCAGACCGATATTGGCTTGGCACACCCGCCGCCCCTTGATTCTGCTCGAGGAAAACACTACAGGTGAGAGTAGCATGCATACCGGCCAGACCGTTCAGACGGACTCGTGAGCTATAACTCGAAGGCGAGTTTCGCATCTCGTCACCGCGTGAAAGGGGTATATATGCCGGGACCCGCGCAGTAGAACAAGAGACGGGACACTGGGACATCACCCTTGTATCTACCATCTTTGTCTGCCATAGACAATTCCGCTCGTTCTTTAGTCACTCGTTTTAACTTGTCACACCCCACAAAGAGCCATGAAAGGGTTCAGCGCGTTGGCGCTGGCCGTCTTGGTCGGCACTGGTTTGGCTCACATCGAGGGTTCCGACAGTCCAGACCACGGACGGGCTGCCCTCAAGAAAGCCCGAAGCACTAGGCGGAACCTCCTCGATAGGAGGGCCGCCGTGTCAGAAAATAACCCACCTGAGAAACGTCAGTCAACGGCTGGGAGATGCGGAACGGGCTTCGGCACCGTTTGTGCCAACAATGAGTGCTGCTCAAGCGCTGGGTAAGCTACATTCAATCAGTGATGTAAACAACGCGTCGCAAAATACTGAGAAATGGCAGTTGGTGCGGAACTGGCTATCTTTACTGTTCAGCTCCGTCCTGCCAGATCGAATATGGTCCTGGATGTGATGCCAACATCCGTCCCAACGGCCCAGACACGGCGAACATCGCCCGGCCCAAAGTGGGAAACATCCCATACGGAGAGGCGATCTACGGCTGCGACAAGAATGGCGATATTGCTCTGACATATGATGACGGCCCGTACACCTACACCGAGGACCTCCTCGATCTCCTCAAGGTGAGTCGCTAGATCTGTCCTGACAGATACGCATGCTAAGAACACGGATGACAGGAATACAATGCCAAAGCCACATTCTACATCACGGGGAGAAACCTAGGAAAGGGAGCCATCAATGATCCAGCTACTCCCTGGCCGGATCTCATCAGGCGCATGGCGAGAGAGGGCCATCAGATCGCCAGCCACACCTGGTCGCACCAGCGCCTCACGACGCTCAGCAGATCCAAGTTCTGGAACCAGATGATCTACAACGAGATCGCCTTCGCCGACATCCTGGGCTACTTCCCGACGTACATGCGACCGCCATACTCGGCCAGCAACGCGACCACCGACGCGTGGCTGGAGGAGTTGGGCTATCACATCACCTACTTCAACCTCGACACCGAGGGGTACCTTCACGATAGCCCCAACCTGATCGGAGCGTCCAAGGAGATCTGGGACAGCACGGTCGAAGGCCAGGATCCCGGGGCCAACAGGTGGCTGCACATCGAGCACGACCCTGTCTACCAGGCCGTCTACAACCTGACGGAGCATATGCTCAGGTCCATCAACCGCAACAACTTCAGAGCCGTCACTGTCGGGGAATGCCTCAATGACCCCAAGGACAACTGGTACCGCAGAGTCAACACCCAACCAGCGACAACTACCCCCAGGAACACCGCCCGATCATCGACCGCCTCCTCCGACACCACAACGGGCACATTCCCGCCCACCACCAACGGCCGGTGCGGCTCCCGCCACGGCGGTGCAACATGCCGACACGAACCCCTCGGCGCAACCTGCTGCTCGCAGTATGGCTGGTGCGGCTCGACGACCGACCACTGCGGCCGGGGATGCCAGCCCATCTTCGGGACGTGCCAGGACTACCCGGAGCCCGGTGTTTCGAGCCAGACGTCATCGACGACCAAGTGCACCAAGCCGACCAGCAAGCCTGCTCGCATCAGCAAGAATGGGCGTTGCGGTCCCAATCACGGCGGCACCACGTGCGTCATGGAACCTGGCGCGACATGCTGCTCTCGGAAAGATGGTGCGGTGCGACCAAGGATCACTGTGGGAAGGGATGTAGACCAGGATTCGGGACGTGTGGTTCCTTAAAGTAGAATCGAATGAAAGGTTGGATGGACGGATGGATGGTTGATAATGAGGGCTTTTCTCTTCCTCTCAAACTTCTTAAGCTAGGGTCTGCTGTTTAGTGTCACCGACGGGACAATAATTGTTAATGCGGTGTAAGGGGGGAGGGGAATATGGAGGAAAATGTAATCTTCGTTGATAACTGAGTAGTTACGGAGTACATAAGATTGTTTATTGTTCCTCTTCCTGTGAGGCGATCCGCCCCTTTGCTGATCACCAGGAACCAGGCACTCAAACCCCCCTGCGTTTGTCCCGTTAACTGCTTTTATTGCAACTATGTGCTCCGTGCTCCAGGCAAGATCAAGAACCACTCCCAAACCCCAGGAGAGGCAGGTCATAAGAATGTAGCCATGATGTCAGGCATGGAGGGTAATTACTCCGACTATGATGCACCGGATAGGGGTAGTTAGAGCCAGCTCCTTGACTGGGCAAATTTGGGCTCCAGGGGAAATGCCAGGCAATACCCATGCCACGTGATTCTCTCCCGTCTTTGCACGGAGGCTTGCTTGGCCTGGGCCTTAACTCCGATTTCCACCGTTTCGGTATGCCAGGATCCGAGACATCCTCAACTCTTTCAGGCGGCAAAAACGCCCATCAGAGATCGCCAGCTCTCAGACCGTCAGTCCAACCCAACATCGTCATCATCCAAGGAAACCAAGGCACGAAGGAGAATAAAACAGCTCATAGTCAACTTGATACAAGTCTATCCCTGAGTTCAGCTCCTCCTAGTGGCTGACTCCTCCGACATCCCCCAATCTCCACAGGGACCATGGCAGACCTAGAAGGCTCATTTGCAACTGCACCAGAATCCATCTGCACCATGACGAATAGCGGCAGACGAAAATAAAGCTTTCGTGGCTTGGTCTATTGGCTAGGCTTAGACCCAATCCCCATAGTTTCAGGCTGATCATCGCGCGGCGCCGTCTTGGGACCTGGGGGGTTCTCGGAAGTCGCCATTGGCGTGCCGTCGGGATTTGGCTTGAAGACCGGACTTCCAGCTAGAGCGGTCAGGCACAGGAACTGAGGGATAAGCTCTTAGAGCTGAAAAGAAGCTTCTTTTTTGTCTGCCAGAATTGCCTCTCCTTGCGTATCCTTCTGGTACTCGTCGCTGATAGCTGTGAGTGAGTTCTCATGAGGAATATTCGCACAGCTTCAACATTTTCGGATACACCCTCCACTCGTAGGGCTGTTGAAACCATCCCCCAATAGCTTACAATTATGGTTATTCATTGCCGTAAAGTGTCCCGGATTGGGCATAGCATGCATGAAGAACCCGAGACAGAGACATGGGATCAGATCCCCTTCATCGGGCCGTACAACTAACCACCCTCGCAGTCCTCACTCCGTCGAGACACACGGGCTCATTCTGCCCTCCTCTGTTGCACACGAGACGCATCCTCCCGTCCCGCTCAGCCCCTGAAGCGGAGAGCCCTCATCTCACGGGCAGTATTGCTTTGCCGATATCCTCCAAGCAAGTCAACCTTGGACCACTCCGAAGGTTGCTAATTATTCCGACTCGGGATAAGCGCTAGCGTCAAGTGGCTCTGAGGAAATGACGAGAAGAGAACAGGAGACCCAGGTCCAGATGAGCTAGGAAGGGGTTGTGGGTGCTCTGTCCGACCAGGGTCCGTTCTGGGGAAGCTCCGCGAACCGTCGGTGGAGGCGACTCTGGTGCCTGTCTCCTATCTCCTCAACAGAAAGCAGTCTGTATATATTCCATGGTGTGCTCCGTTCTCTCTACCTTCGCTTCCCCTGAAGACCTTTGATCTCCATCCTACTCAACTCTCGTTCCTTAGGCTCGCCTCTCCAATTCGCCACTCTTCATTCATTCACTTCACCCTCTCACTTTTCCATCCAGGAACCACCACATTCATCAATCAAGATGCAGTCAAAGATTGTCCTCACCACCCTCATGGCTTCGGCCGTCTCTGCCTCTCACAACTTCATGCTGCACCCGCAGATGAAGCGCGACCTCCTCGCCCCCCGCCAGACTGGTGCCCTCGGTGGTATCGATGAGGAGTGCCAGTCTGCCATCATGGAAGTCTTCCAGAGCGTCCCTACTCCTGCCCCTGCCATCTTGGAGGACATCACCGAGAACCCCCAGACCGACCCTTGCGAGTTCAGCACCCCCGCCTCTCTGAGTAAGGAGTACGCCAGCTACAGCTCCGAGATCATGTCCTGGTACTCCAAGAACGAGGATGACATCTCCTCCGCCATCGAGGCCTGCCCCATCCTCAGCGAGTACGCCACCATGGTGCCCGTCTGCTCTGGTGATGCCGGTGCCGGCTCCGGTGGCAAGAAGACCGAGGCCACCAAGACCGTCGAGGACAAGCCCGAGAAGACCGACGATGGCAAGAAGGCCGAGGAGACTGACGATGAGGAGGAGTCTAAGGAGACCGGCGTCACCGCCCCCAAGCAGACTGATGATGCCGAGGAGCCTTCCAAGACCCCCGGTGCCGGATCTGGCTCCGACGATGATGATGAGGAGGATGACGATGAGCCCGCTACCACCAACGGCGCTGCTCGCCAGGGTGGCATGGTCCTGGCTGCCGTCGCCGTCGCTGGCCTCGTCGCTGCCGTCCTGTAAATCACGTCACTCAATGATTGTTCGCTTCCACGGGAGCGGCAGGCTGAACTCGAGCATGCTTTACTTATTAATATGAGTACTGCTGGGGAACACCTTGTCATCTGTCTTACACACAATACCTTCGACAGCTTAACTTACAAACAATTTTAATTGAGCCCTGATTTGGCGAGCTTGTTTTGCTCAAATGTAGGGAGTACCCTTTCTCCCATGTTGTCTGGTGACTTGTGATTTGTCTTGACATGCAGACGGCACGTGAATTCTTGGCCATGGATCAATCGGCTCATTGCCAAGACGTCTCGTTAATTAAAACTCTTTGTTTTATTGGATCTCCTCCGTGTTTCGGATATCCTCGGTTCCAAGTCACACACAGTCGCCTCATCAGCACTCGTCGGCTTAGACACTCTTATAGGAACGGATAGAGTGAATACGTTGTAGGAACACAATCTAGGACTGTCAAATTGTTGTCTTCGGCTGATGTGCGAAGATGGGCCCAAAAATGACACTGGAAGAGATGCTCAGGTTTCCCCAAACATGCACTTATTACGACTTACGTCGCCTCCAAACTGAGGCTCGAAACTCAGGCTGATGCTCGACTGTATCTATCCCATTAAGAAAGGGAAAAACCTGCGTGTTCCATGATAACTAATGATCATCATGTTGAGCACCAAGGGCCTGGCTTAATGCTACGTCCTACTTGGGTAACTCCAGTCTGCTGTGCACTCTTTGAACACCATCGACAACCATCACCAATCGAATGCACCTGTCGCTGTTCTCGTTCACCCCTCCGTGACCCTTTCCAGTCATTGGCTCTTCAGATTAACTCAAAAAGCCACGCCGGCGACAGGTTCATAGACTTTGAAAGCCACCGTGACGTCTCAATCCTAAGTTTAGCGTCGGCCGGGCCTAGATATGTCTGCTCAAGTTGCAATAGATGGTCATTGGCATGGACATCCAGAGCCCAAGGGTTTACTCCTCAACCATTCCGATAGTATTCCCCTTGGCTGACCTTTTCAGCTGTTAGGTCTCGAGGCCGAAAGACACAGCAAGGCCTGAGTTGGTCACTGTCACCTGTGGAACTGAATACACGATACATGCAGCTAGAGCACCCAACAAACAGAAGTCAAACTCGCCATACGTCCCTTTTTTGAGGGTCAATTCTGTCACTACAGCATTAAGACCAAGATAACAGCTGCCAATTTGCGGATAACTACCTATGTTTAAAGGTGGCGTGGAGGGATCCACGACCGCCCATCCGATGAGTCCTAGACGCCCGTGGCTTGTACAGAGTATTGGGAGGAAATTACGTTTAGTCACACGGCGTTACTCTTTGGTCACGTCAGAAAAGCCTTTGCGGGCCTTGTCTGAGTCCTCAGCTGAGGCAACATACGAATCGAGACGAACCGAGTTTACCTGATGCCATTCGCAGAGGTCCAAAACTGTCAGCCAGCCTCTTGGGTGCCAAATGGTGAGACGCCAGACAGAGTAAACTCTGCTATCCTTGTCGGGGTTTCACTAAAGTTTGTTTGACGTCTCCGATCGTTGACGGTAGGGAAAAGGTGTCAAGCTCGGTTGATACACTGGAGTTGTCGTTTCCCCGACAGTGAAGCAATCACTCTCCCTACCTACACAGATTCAGCATTGCGCGGTTCTCAATGGCGCCGTTTTTGGCACAACCGCCCTGGTTGAAAGTGGTGGCGGGTTGTAGTATGTCATTAGTTCAATGGCACTGGTTCAATGGCAAGCCTCACAAATGACGCTCTCTCAGACCAACATCGACGTCTTACCTTCGCAGGTACTCCGTAGACAGGAATGGAATCGTCCAAGACTTCATGTATTCTACATTTCTCCATCATTAAAAAAACAATACAGACAAGGCAAATGAGTCCAGTAACCTTCCAACCATAATTTAATGCCATCTCAACGAAGCGTTGCTTCACTTTCAGATTGCCAGCTAAAGGAGCTCCTTACAACCAGAACCAACAGGAGTATTAGAATGGCACTAGTGAAAAGCCATGTGAACGACAAAGCCCGACAAAGAGGAAAATCACGAGCATGACCACAAACAAAATCTTGAACTCTGGCAACCCAAAGTCGACGTCAACCAACCCAAGACCACAAATCGAATCAACCCCCCCTGTCAGATCTTCCCTGTGCCGGATCGGTAGAGCAACCGTTTCTGCCAAGTCTCTCGGCCTTGCTGGCATCGGCACCACAGCCAAGACAAAAAGAAGTCTTAGACGCACACCCCGCCCAGCGGCACAAGTGCCCTCCTCTCGTCAACCCAGTGACTACAGGGCCTGTTTCTGCCCTGTGATTTCCTTGACGTGGCCATCCCTGTCTGCGTCCCATCGCGCCGCGACACGTTGGGGGCGTTGGTGGCTGGAATTGCTGGAAGCGCCCATTGATGAAGGGTTCCTCTCTCGCATTGTGCTCCCTTGGAATGCGCAACCACAACCCGGGGGGGGCGGTGAATAGCCAGCTCTCTTCCCCCTCGTGAATTCCTGATGTTGCTGAGCGCGTGTGGACCGATCTCAGGCGGAGACGACCCGTTTTCAAAGAGCTGAATGCGTCATAGCAATTAGCCATGACCTCGAGCTGTGAGACTACCGATTATTAGTTGCTTTTTCCTGGAACTGAGATGGCCAAGTCTATTTCAACAACGGGGACCAACAGGGCCAAGAGCTGAAACCCGCCCCCTTGGAAGGCGTAGTGTGTGTTCCAAGGACTTCGTAGCTGGCTGTCAGGTGGTCGGTCCATCCTGGGGTCAGATTCACAATATTAAAAAGGCGGCCTGCACCCAACCTCTCTCCCATGCCACTACAACTCAGTCCGTCACCGCATTTCCTCAATCCTCACATCTTTCCAGCTTCCAGGCACCAAATCCGTCGTCCTCAAGACAAATCTCTCTCATCATGGATCACAGAAACGCGGGTTTCGCTGACAAGGTCGGCCGCGGCGTCACGAATGGCATCCTCTTCGCTACCCGCAGGTGGAAGTACATCCTCTCCAGCTATGTCCTGGTCGCCATCCTAGGCAGCACCCTGCTCTACATAACTCTCGGTACGGTTCTCAGTCTCCCTCCCACTTGATGCTCTCAGAACACTAACACATCCCCTTTCAGAAGCCGATCAGCAGAGCGCCCACCTCGTCGCCCGAAGCTGGGGAGGTTTCGACGAACGTCCCATGACGAACAAGTGCTACAAGCAGGAGCGCACTGCCATGCTCCTTTCCCTCTTCCTGGGCTGCATCGGCGTCGACCAGTTCTACGCCCACCACTGGCCCCTCGCCGTCTTCAAGCTTCTCACTCTCGGTGGATTTGGCATCTGGGCCATGGTCGACATGATCCTCTGGATCGTTGGTGGCGTCTACGGAACTCCTGGGTGCCCTGGTGGCCACGGCTCCAAGAGCTGGGCTTACTAGACGAAACGCTCCCAAGACGAAACGAACCACGACGACACTTGAACAATGGGTATACAGGGCGGACGGACGATTGGTGATGTAATGACTCTTTGTATGGATAGCATCGGGGTCGCAATCCTGTATGTAGCGATGAACTAGTAAATAATTCGACAGCCAAGGATGGCTTTTTCTTGCGAGTAACGTCACCAAAAGACGTGTCCTACCGTCGATCGCTACCGCCAAGCTCTAGCTTCCCCCCGAACATCATCTGACCGGCTAAGTATTATCTCGGATCCCTGGCAGCCACTCAACTTGCATGAGTTTACCATGTACAGTGAGGCCCAGGGCGGACAGAGAGAGTGTGTGGAACCAGCCAGAGCTGCTGCGCGTGCTCAGATCGTATCTCGCTTTCTCGATTCCCACTCTAATCGGGCGACCTTGGAGTCTAGTTGTGGAGAAAACAGGGGAATGCATTGGCGGCTAATTATCATATGGGACCTACAGCTCCATAAAGCAGCAGATCAGGCACTTGGTTGACACCAAGGCAGAATTCGAAAGCCTCGAGAACAGCGAAACTCGAAAGCGCCGTCCATTCGTCACAAACTCGTACTAGAACAGACTAAGTTAAAATCAATGACCCATCACCGGAGGCCTTTCATCAAGCAGGGAATTGCATTATCAACCCCAGACATGAATGACCATGCGAGTCGCCGCAGTAACAGCGGTAGCGCCCAGCCACTGGCTTCACCTTTTCCACAAGGGGCGACTTGTTCCAGCAGAGTCAGCCCAACATGGGTGCTCTTGATGGTCGGGGCTTCGAAAAAGGTCGTGCAGGGCACTGGCTATTGGCCAATGTTTCAAGCTAGATCGCTGCATGGCGCTGGGCTTGAGAGAGTCTAGAGCGGACTCAACCAGAGTTGAGCGACAAAACGGCTGAGACATTGGAAATACCTCGAGGCGCAACTTTATGGCCATGGCTTCTCTGTAAACGCTGTACTCTCCCGTATTGAGGAGGCAGGTAGGGCTGAACTGAACCAGCATTTTAGTACCAACATGTCGCAGAGCCCCCTAGCCATTCAACCTCAGCCTTTGTCAACCGCCACAGCAACAACAAACACCAAAGATGAATGAGCGTCATCAAGCACTCTGGTCATGCACATACCACACCGTTCAGCTCGACGAGGCAGGTCAATGAAGCGAGCGCGAGCCTAACAGCGCCACCACAGCGCCGAAAGAGCTCACGAGCCAGAGGAACTCGTGCTCACCAGCAGCAAAAGGCGGATGGACAGTCGACAAGGCTCATAGACATACACAGGTCAACCAAGATCTTTCTCTTTCTCATTACACTCATTGATGCCATAGCAACCCTGACGAAAAATGAATCCGAACCCTTTTCTACACCAGCCAGACAGCGAAGCACCGTTGCAGCAAAAGAGTGCCCAAACCCCCCAAGACAGTCCTTTCCTCGCCTTCCCTTACTCATCATCGTCCTCGGACTCATCCGACGACGCCTCTTCGCCATTAACGTCTTGACCCTGGCCCTGAGCTGCGCTCTCGAGCTTCAGCCACTCGTCCCACTCGGGGAACAGGTCCTCGTCCTCCCCAGGCATGCCAATCAACTTGGCTACCCGACCCTTCTTGTTCTTCTCCAGGTTCTCCTTCCACTCCTTGACCACCTGGGCGGTGAGGCTAGGTTGGTATGTCTGTGAGAACAATGCGGCCTCGGAAAGTCTGCCGGTCTCGGTCAGAATTCGCGTGCATGCCTCAACGTCGCCAAGCAGCCAGCGGCATGAGAAGGCAACGTTGTGAGCACCAGCCGTCTGAGCCTGTTCAGCGAGAGCAGTCAAGCCCTCACGGTCGCCAGTTGAGGAGTGCACGAGCAGCAGAGACCCAAGGTCTTTGGCGTGGGTAAAGCACTCGGCCGCGAGCGCAACATCCCAGGCTGACAGGGCAGCATCTCCCACCGTCTTCCACTTGTGGTCGGCGTCAGCCTCACGAGCAAGCTCCAAGGCAATGGAGAGCTCATTCAGAGCGAGCGCAAGCTCAAACTTGTGCTCGGGGTCCGTCGCTACCTCCAGGGCGAGCTCCTTGTGACCCTGGCCCTCCAAGAATCGGGCAATCTTGTTGAGCTGGTCGTCGGGGATTGATGGCAGCAATTCAGCCGCCGTCTCCATATCCTCTCGGAGTACAAGGGTCTGGTACTCCAGCACTGGCAGTGACAGGCTGAAGGATGTGACGTTGACATCCTTGTCGGCGAGGTAAATTCGAGAATCTCGCTGAATGTAACCAAGGATGTACATGGGCTTATCGAAGTGGGAGACGGTGTATGTCTGATCTCCAACAAGGTAGTTCAGTCGGTTCGTGCTGTTAGTGTAGATGAAGCAGTCGCCAACCCACTCGCCGGTCCGCACACTGTTATTGTCAGCTCGTGTTCCATAGATCACAGCAGCCATGACTTACACTTCGCTAATATCGGTGATAACCTCAAAGGCTGACTCGACACCGTCTTCTTCCACCTGGCCAGCTTGCACTGCCTCGATGTAGTTCTCTCGCGAAAATCGTAGCACGTAGAAGGTGTCATCGCAAGCAATCGTCACCAACTCTCCGCTCTCAGACCAGTAGACCTGCTTGGGCTCTACTTCGATCCTCCGGACCAAGCCTCCCGTGGCCCAGTCGAAGAAAGAGACACCACCCTGGCCCGTCACACCCAGAAGAACGCCGCCGTGGAGTCTCTCCGCCTGGAAGCCAACGTCAAGGCCTCCACTCTTCTCAACAAAGTTCTTGTACAACTTGACGCTCATGGGAGACTCGCGAATGGCGAAATCATTGCTGTTGTCCTTGGACGCCCAGACGAAGTCGAGCGCGGAACCAAAAGCCTTGTTGCGCCATGCAAGCGCCGTGTAAATAATGTACTCACCGTCACCACACACAGCAACGAAGCGGCCGTTGGGGGAGTGGATGAGCGTTTGAGGATACACCTCGCAAGTACCAAGATCCTTGGTGGGAAGGCTAATTGGCTCGTTGTCCTTAATCGAAGCATCTGAGATTGTTAGCACCTCGCCTTCTCGCTTGCATCAGGGCTCATCTTACCTCCGCCCTTGATAATGGCCGAAACGACCTCGTTATGCCGAGCCCAGATCAGCTTGCCCGACGTATCCATCGACACCGCAGGCTCCTCTCGACCAAGCTTAATTACGACAGCGCCATCATCGAAACCCACGGCGACGCCCTGCTTGCCCTTCTGGTAAGAGACGCACCATGCCCGCTCGAGACTGTAGTTGAGCGACTGCTCGAAGCGGTAGGTATTGGCATGCCATATCCGTATCGTGCCGTCCTCTGAGCCGGAGATGATGACGGGCAACTCGGGGTGGTAGCAGGCAAAGGAGACGTTGTTTGTGTGGCCTTCGAGAGTAGCAATCAGAGACTTGGTGGTGTAATCCCAAATCTTGACCGTTCGGTCGTCTGAGGTTGTCAGGAGGTAGGGCTTGTCGGAATGGGGGTAGTAGTCGACGTGGTTGACGCCCTTGGTCTCATGCGCCTCGAGGGTGAAGTTGGGGGTAGACGAGCCTAGGCTCCAGATCTTGACTGTCCTGTCAAGGCAGGCGGAAGCGAAAGTGTTGGTATCCTTGGGGTTGATGGCCAGACCCATGACATAGTGGCCATGTCCCTCGAAGACCTGCACGCACTTCCATCCCTTCTCCCAGTCCCACAGCTTGATGGTCATGTCATCGGAGGCAGTCAACACAAAGGGCTGCGTGGGATGGATGGCGATAGCTCGGATGTAGTCGGGGTGCGCCTCGAACGAGGTGATCTTCTCCGAGGTGTTGTAATTGTAGACACGGAGTTGGAAGTCATCGGAGCCGCACACGATCCAATTTTTCCTCGCGACGAAACGGCCGGCACGGACGGGGACATCGGTGAGTTCGAAGGTCTTGACGATCTGTTGCGTCTCGTGGGACCAGATGTAGACGTGGCCTGTCGACGTCAGCTACCAGGAACACCCCCAAGGTCAACTGCAGCGCAAAGCATACCGCTGTAGAGGGTCGTGAGGATCCATGGCTCATGAGGGTGGAAGTCAATGCCCTTGACTCGCTCGCTGCGAGCGTAGAGCTGGCGCTGGAGTTGCGAATGGTGTCAGCTCAGTTCGCAACAGGTGTCAAGGGATGGGGGGGGGGGAGTCCATCGAGCAGGGTCAGGAACAGGGGACAGCCGGAGAAGACAACAGATGTCGGCCGCAAAGCTCGAGGTATTGCGCATAGCAGCTGACCAATTCGCAAAACTAACCTTGACGTCTAACTTCATCTTGTTGTGCGTCGCGGGATCGCGGAGGCTTAGAGTTGAAGATGCAAGCTGTCCAGCGCAGGGCGGTGATGTCGAAGTAGTGGGGTCAGTGGCAGGAAATACCAGGAAACGGCCACCATGCGGTGCGGGCCGTTAGAATCGCCGTCGCAAAGTAAAGGAACTGTAAATATCGGGGAGGAAGAAGATCGGGCCGTAAGCCGTTTACCGCGTCAATCGTCAATCGTAAAATGCGGTCTTAACAACAGCTCGGAGCTTTCCCTGTTGCGAATGAATTTTGAGCTTCTCGAAAATGTGTCCTGGAGGCTCTTGCCAGGCTGGCCACGAGGTTTCGGCCTGATGTGTCAGGCCCCCACATCCCCTATCGCAGGGGGGGTGGCTTAAAAGGGGGCCGCAATCGCATGCTCTAGGGTAGGTAGGTCGGTCGGTTTTCGACCTGGACCCGAATCGTTGAAAAAAGGAGGGATTGAACACCAACTCAAAGGAGATAGGAGATGAACGCTAGAAAAGGATAACAACTGGACAAGAGGTAATTTCCAGTGATCTTATTTTCATTTTGCCTTTTTCTTTCAAGGGCGTCGCTTTTTGCTTTGTTTTTTATTTAAGGGGAGGGGGCTTGAGCCACTCAGCGCCATAATGGACGGCGCCTCTTGTCGACGTTGTTTTTATTGAACCCTTCCACCCAGGTTCCGAGTCGCATTGAGATTCAGAGGCTTGAGGCTGTTTGCATAGAGTAACAGAGGATACAGTGCTTCGTAGTTCTGCCATCCCTGTTTCCATGGTCCCTTCCACTGGACCCGCATTTTAGCATACAAGATTTGGTCTCTGGCAGGGAAGCCATACATCTATTCAGCTGGCTGCTCTGATGATGGTGGTGGTTCTTCAGCTGAGTGATCTCGGCTACATTACCCATAGAGGCCCTGGTGATAAAACATGTTGTATTACAACCATATCATGATAGGTTGCCTCCCACCTCCCTATCGCCGTCGCCGATTCATACCTACTAAGCAGGATGGCACCCTACTACCGATCACTATGAGGTGTAGATCCTTTGACGATTCAGCTGAATACAGGCTGACATATCGTTGTGTGGAGCTGTCGCTATTTTGATCACCTTGTCCGGTCGCAGCATCGTTCAGCTGCGTTGCCTCGATGACAAGAGCACAGTACGTAGTCATCTATTTACAGAACAGCGCAAACACCCCCCCACCTTGTCAAGAGCCTGCTTATTCTCGACAGAGTCTTGGTAGTTTTTTTAGTTTTTTTTCCTTGTTCCCATAAGGAAGGGATACGTGGTTCGTATCCTTTTCGAGACGAGCTGGTGTGACATGCACGAAGGAGGTGTGTGGTGTTCTTTCAAGGCTGGGCTGCTGGAATACTCGATACCAACAACCAACATTGAACCCATGCCTTCAGGCTAAGTTGGGCAGCGGATGTAGAAGCCCCAAACCAAACCAATCCCGCCGCAAACACGCGACAGGGCCTGGGCCTTTTTTAATCCCACCTCGAACTCCTTGTATTTGTTACTACTACCATGTAACGAGCCGGCTTCGAGACACTCATCAATCAAACGAATGGGGGAGGAGGGGGGGGCTTCGAGGCTCCCGCCAGGGCGTACAGGCATATCGCACAGTACTTGGCTAGGACGATTGGAAGATTTGCACTGTGTTTTCGGGACCCTTTTTACGCCTCGACAGCGCCGAGCTGAGCCCCAGCTACAGTGCGAACAACTCACACCCATAGTCGAGATTCAGGTCCACTCCTCTGTCGCCCGAAACCAAGCCGCAATCTGATGGGCCTGTGGATTTCATCATCCCTTTCTCCCATCCTGGTACGGAGTACCTACCTACCTACCTACCGACCTGCTTCCCATCTACTACTACTACCACTGCCTCGCCTCCTTCTTCCGCAACCTTGAATCTCCTAACTCCGTACTTCCTCTCTAGCATTTGATTTCAACCCCCTTCTCAACTCCCCCTTTCGTCTCTTTCTTTGCCGACATCTCTCCCATCCTCGCGTCTTTGTGTCCTGTTTGCGATTTTCCCAACGACCGAACACGGCCGAACCACGCTCACTCTACGCTCGTCTGCGGGGTTACCAATCATCCGCATCTTGAAACCCGCATCCCATCCAGCCACGCCATCGCCGTGTTGCTTTCTCAGGAGTTTGTCAGCGACCGTGACGCATCAGTTGCTTGGCTTTCGTCCTCGGTTCCCTTCAACTTCCGCTCGTCGACCTTGCTGTCGACGATCTAAATCTGAGCGACTCGCAAATACCTCGCCGAACTCGTCGCAATCATGTCGTGGAAACTCACCAAGAGTACGTACCTACCCGTCTGCTCTCTTTCTGAATCCCGTTCCTCAATGTTAGGAATCGATCTCGCCCGCAATGTGACGAGCAGACCATACTGACAACATCTATAGAATTGAAGGAAACTCACCTAGGGCCCTTGAGCCCCTTTTCTCGATCGCCTTCCACATCGACTATAACCGACAAAGATGACAAGGGCCAGTCCAGCGCTGGCGCCATCACCCCAACGACCGAAAGCGCGATCGGTAAGCATGGCGGCGCCAGTCGCAGCTTACAAGATTAACTGACCGTGAATGCATAGCTGCCTCGGAGGCCATGACGCAGGCTCCCGTCATCAAGCCCCCCAAGCCCGGCATCCTCGTCGTAACGCTCCACGAAGGCCAAGGATTCTCCCTCCCCGAGCAGCACCGAAGTGCATTCGCTTCAGCACACCAAGGATCTCTGTCGTCCGGCAATGCCCTCGGCATGGCAGGCTCGGTCCGGCCAGGCTCATCACAAAGGGTAGCCGGATCCTTCGTCAACGGAGCGAATCGGCCGCACTCATCCGCGGGCGGCTTCGGCAGCATTCCTACGAACCACGGTCGAACCTCCGGCAAGTACATGCCGTATGCGCTCCTCGACTTTGACAAGGTCCAGGTGTTTGTGAACTCGGTTGACGGAAACCCGGAGAACCCCCTTTGGGCTGGAGGCAACACCCAGTACAAGTTTGATGTCTCACGTGTGACGGAGCTCGTCATTCACTTGTATATGCGAAATCCAAGTGGCGGCCCTGGATCTGGCCGAAGTCAGGACATCTTCCTCGGCGTTGTCCGCATCAACCCGCGATTCGAAGAACGACAACCATACGTGGAAGACCCCAAGGCCAGCAAGAAGGACCGTGAGAAGGCGGCGGCTGAGCACGCGGCGCGTCAGAGGGGCGAGGGCCACAGGGGCGCCGAGTGGGTTGATGTCCAGTACGGCACAGGTCGCATCAAGGTTGGTGTCGAGTACGTCGAGACTCGCGCGGGCAAACTCAAGATCGAAGACTTTGAACTGCTCAAGGTCGTCGGCAAGGGCAGCTTTGGAAAGGTCATGCAGGTGCACAAGAAGGACACGAACCGAATCTATGCCCTCAAGACTATTCGCAAGGCGCACATCATCTCGCGCTCCGAAGTTGCCCACACCCTCGCCGAACGGTCTGTGCTGGCGCAGATTAACAACCCCTTCATCGTCCCTCTTAAGTTTAGTTTCCAGTCTCCTGAGAAGCTATATTTCGTTCTCGCCTTCGTCAACGGCGGCGAGCTTTTCCACCACTTGCAGAAAGAGCACCGATTCGATGTTAACCGCTCCCGTTTCTATACTGCCGAGCTGTTATGTGCGCTGGAATGCCTGCACGGCTTCAACGTTATCTACCGCGATCTCAAGCCCGAGAATATTCTCCTAGATTACCAAGGCCATATTGCTCTTTGCGATTTCGGTCTCTGCAAGCTAGACATGAAGGACGAGGACCGCACGAATACCTTTTGTGGCACTCCCGAGTATCTGGCTCCCGAGTTGCTCATGGGTCAGGGCTACAACAAGACGGTCGATTGGTGGACTCTGGGAGTGCTTCTCTATGAGATGTTGACGGGACTGCCTCCATTCTACGACGAGAACACCAACGAGATGTACCGCAAGATTCTATCAGAGCCTCTCCACTTCTCCGACGTCGTCCCGCCGGCTGCCAAGGATCTGCTAACCAAGCTCTTGAACCGCAACCCCGAGGAGCGACTCGGTGCCAACGGCTCTGCCGAGATCAAAGCGCATCCATTCTTCCACGCCATAGATTGGCGGAAGTTGCTGCAGCGCAAGTACGAGCCTACATTTAAGCCCAATGTGGTAAGTTGCACTAGTGACATGATGTGCAGATCAAGTTCGTGTCACTAACAAACATTTTTTTTTTAGGCGGATGCCCTGGATACCGCCAACTTTGACCCAGAATTCACGTCCCAGGCGCCTCAAGACTCATACGTCGATGGCCCTATGCTGTCGCAAACCATGCAGAACCAATTCCAGGGATTCAGTTACAACCGCCCGATCGCGGGCTTGGGCGATGCAGGCGGCAGCGTCAAGGACCCTTCCTTCGTTGGAAGCATGCAAGACAACCGATAGATGAATGCACGATGACAAAGAAGGGCTAGAGGGGACATGGAGATGTCTGATGAGCGAGAGAAACTAAACAACAATGATCGGTGGGGGGAAACGAAGAGATGACGAATGGGTTCAAGTCTGGGAAACGACTGGTCATGAAAATGCAAGAACGGCGTATCCTCAAGACAGCCATACCCGTTACAGGACGTTAGACCGGACTGCCCGATTCGAAGTAGCCGGAAAGGAGCTGCTATGGGTAGCAAGTTGTGTGGCGCCAAAGCAAGACGGGAGGCCTCGTAGACGAGACAAAGTATATGGGATAAACCAATCTTTGTGGTACATTTTGATACAAACTCTCGCGTTCGTTTTGGCCATGTCTGATGTTTCGTCAAGTTGAGACTTGGGGATGTGTTTGTTTTTCTTTCCAGATCTCGGCCAATGAGGTTCTTGTGCTTGGACAATTGACTTGCATACCTACGAAGCCGTTGGGGGTGGGGGCTATAGTTGCCCAGTCACCCTGTCCAAAGGTTGGTTCCATACTTGATTGACTGATCTTGGCTGGAGGTTGAATGAGTGTGTTGTGTGTTCAACGGCTTTCTTTGCTAGGTTGCCATTGACTTTTCCTCAGTGTCGGTGAGGTTACCGAAAAGGCATCGAGGAACGACGCCCGACAGCGCAAGCCGTAGTTACTGGGAAATGAAGGTGTTGGGGGTGGTGGGAAATTCCCTCCCTTGGTTAGAACTTGTTGATCGGGGTTGGGAGACGTGGCGGTCGGCGACGAGGCCGGAGTCCGGAGGCTAAGATCGAATGTGGGGCTTCACGGCGGCCGATTGTCAAGTGGGTACCTTAGTACCTAGAAAGGTTGAGGGTACTTCGGCAATGACCCCGACTTCGCTTCAAAACAGCCGAATGTTAGGATTTATGTGTTTTAAGGAAGTATTGGTAAATTAATATCTATCTGGAACTTCAATTTCCACTGGAGAACAACTTCGAGCGATATCTGCACCTGTTTGGACACGAGTCAGCAGATCTCTTTGGTACTGGCTCAAGTCTGGCCTGTTCCATACCTACAGCCTCGACAATCATATCCACGCGGAATGACTCCCCAAGGAAGAAAAGGGGTATGAGTATTGGTGAAAGGGTGGGTTAGAGAAGAATGAGGCGAGACCAAAAACATCTAGGGATGGAATAGTTGCTAGGTTTGGGTTTCTGTCTTAGGTAAGGGCTCGTAATCATGAAGCCATCATGGTTTGAGCGGGGCACTCGGAATGCTTGGAGCTCCCCCCCCTCTCCCTTCCCCTCCCCCCCCTCCCTCCT
>JABFFI010001186.1:0-12011 GCA_013623725.1 Fusarium robinianum
GGGGGGGGGGGGAGGGAGGGGGGGGGCTCGTGGGTAGGTAGGTACCTAGGTGGCCTGTGAGGGCGCCGATGAGAGCTGTCTGCCCGGGTGCGGGAGGTGGAAGCTGCGACCGGGTGGGTTGGGGTCTGGGCAGGAGAAAGAAGAAGGACGTCAGGGTGCATGTTGAAGACGGGAGACCTGCCCGAGTGTTGGGGCATTTCGAGGTACCTACTCCGTGCAATAGGTACCTACCTACCCTCCAATACCTACATCAGGGTCTCAAAAAGTCCACAAGACCCGAATGAGGTATACAGATTTATCAGATCGCCCATGGAAATGACCACCTGAGCTGCTCTTTTCCATTGACCAATAGTAATAAATAGTAATTCCCCCTCTCTCTCTCCCAGCTCGTAAAAAAGGAGCTGCCCGTACGCGGCGTGGTCAAGGATGAGGTACCTTGGTGGCGGTACCTTCCTTCCCCTACCAGGTTGCCCTCCACCTCAAGTTCCATCGACCTTAACACCACCCCACTCTCCACTCTCCTTCTCTCTCTCTCTCCCTCNNCTCTCTCTCTCTTCCCCCCCCCTGAATCCAGACCTTCTTCTACTCGTCTCTCTCTCACTGATCTCTGATCTCTTATTTTCCTTCTCTCCCGCTTCTCTCTCCTCCATTCGCGATTTTATTTTCGCCTTGACGACCCAACTTTCTTCTCTACGATACCCCCCCCCTTCTTAATCTAATCTAGTCGAGGTCCCTTTCTCTTTTCGGTCCTCGCTGTCGTCACTCACTGTCGATTCCCCTCGTTGTTACTACCTTGACGTCTTCACCCGGTCGCACCCCGTAGCAGCTTCGCAACGTCGCCATCATGAAGGGTAAGTCACATCGCTGCCGCCTCCTCTCTGGGGCTGCCCTCTCCCTACGTAGCTCCCCCGCAAGCTGACCGTTGCTTCAGGACTCATTCTCGTCGGTGGCTTTGGCACTCGCCTTCGCCCTCTCGTACGTTTACCCCCGTCCTCGGAGCTCTCTCTCTCTCCCGAGCGAAACTCCAACTGCCTTGCGCGCAGCTTCCTCTCTGCTACCCCAGTGGACTAACCGCGATGCGCAATTCTCTAGACCCTCACTCTCCCCAAGCCCCTCGTTGAGTTTGGTAACAAGCCCATGATCGTGCACCAGATTGAAGCGCTGGTCGCGGCTGGTGTCACCGACATCGTGCTTGCTGTCAACTACAGACCAGAGATTATGGAAAAGTTCCTCGCAGAGGTAAGGCAATCTGGCCCTTGCACAACGTGTAGACCTTGAGCTCATGGGCTGATGTGTTCCATAGTACGAGGAAAAGTACAACATCAAGATCGAGTTCTCTGTCGAGTCCGAGCCCCTCGACACTGCCGGTCCCCTCAAGCTCGCCGAGTCGATCCTGGCCAAGGATGACTCCCCCTTCTTTGTCCTCAACTCGGACATTATCTGCGACTACCCCTTCCAGGACCTCCTCGACTTCCACAAGAGCCACGGCAATGAGGGTACCATCGTCGTCACCAAGGTGGAGGAGCCCTCTAAGTATGGTGTCGTTGTCCACAAGCCCGGCCACCCCTCCCGCATCGACCGATTCGTCGAGAAGCCCGTCGAGTTTGTCGGAAACCGAATCAACGCCGGCATGTACATCTTCAACACCTCCATTCTCGACCGAATCGAGCTCCGCCCCACCTCGATCGAGAAGGAGACCTTCCCCTCCATGGTCCGCGACAACCAGCTGCACTCGTTCGACCTCGATGGCTTCTGGATGGACGTTGGACAGCCCAAGGATTTCCTCAGCGGCACATGCCTCTATCTCTCTTCGCTGACCAAGAAGGGCAGCAAGGAACTCACCCCCCCTACCGAGCCCTTCGTGCATGGTGGAAATGTCATGATCCACCCCACGGCCAAGATTGGCAAGAACTGCAGAATCGGACCCAACGTTACCATTGGTCCCGACGTTGTCATTGGCGATGGTGTTCGCCTGCAGCGATGTGTGTTGCTGCGAGGCTCCAAGGTCAAGGACCACGCCTGGGTCAAGTCCACCATTGTTGGCTGGAACAGCACGGTTGGCCGCTGGGCCCGTCTCGAGAACGTGACCGTCCTCGGTGACGACGTGACGATCGGCGACGAGATCTACGTCAATGGCGGCAGCGTTCTGCCCCACAAGTCGATCAAGGCCAACGTCGACATCCCCGCCATCATCATGTAACAAACGAAATTCGACTTCATACCCACCAACCCCTCGCTGGATCTTCACATCCTCGAGGGCACTTACCCCTATCTATCTATAATAAGGAACAAGGACCAAAAAAAACTTGCAAAATTCACCACTCTTGAAAGATGTGCTGGCCACCTTCAGATACCAGGAGGCCGGATGGGAGGAATCTAGAGCCTGCCGCTCTCTATCTTGATGCTTTTAGCAATTGTCTGATGCCCCCTATTTTATGCGTGTTTATTCGGCGTCTCGGGCGGTCTTTACGGCAGGCAGGCAAGCAAAGGGCAAAGGCAGGCAGGCAGGCAGGGCAACGCAGTTGGGCAGGAAGGGTCTCAACGGCAACAACACAGCTGAGAAGACCATGTACGATGTTTTTACAGGTTATTGATTTGAAAAGAAGACGGAGTGGTTCAAAACCAAGCAAAAGAGTTCCTTGAAACTGAGGTGAACATGAATGTGATTTGAATAGGTACCTCTACTACCTGATGATGGGAAGCTGGATGTTGCAATTGCATTGCACCTTCCATCTCGTTGCTGCTGGAAAAGTCACCTCATAAGTTTGTGACTTTGACAACTGCAAGAGTCTGAAGGGTGGCACCTTTCAAAGAAGAATTGGCCATATCTAAGTACCCAAAATCATGTTCGGGAGAGCTGTCATCATGTTGGAGTGGCTATGACCAGATGGGTATTATGCTGCGATCATTTTTGACCCCCCGAGCAATGACCAAATCCCCACCCCCCACCTTATCCACGTAGGTAAGCGCGAGAGGGATGGAATCTTTTACCGCTCCTCCGCCATGAGATCCCGTCAGCATCGCCAGTTTCAACTTGAGGCCGAGTGAACAGGAAGAAAACCTACCTGCCTGCCTACTTACGCACCGCATGATGACTTTCTACATCATCAACTTGATGGTCCTCTTGGCCATCGATGTCCTTCTTCTATCCGTGGACCAAGATGAGAAACCTCAAGGCGAGCGTCAAAGCCGCAAGACTCGGCTCCACGCAGATGCCCAGAAGTTCCAGAAAGACTTTCTTCTCGTCTACAGTCTGGCTGTGGCTGCAGACTGGCTGCAGGCATGTTGTTGACCTCGACACACATTCGTGCACTCGATGCTGACCTGAGATACCTAGGGACCTTACACCTACGCCTTATACAAGTATGACAAGGAGATTCCAGAACAGACTGTCGGGCTCCTGTATGCCACCGGTTTCGTCTCCGGGGCCGTGAGTGCGTGCTTCACCGGCGCGCTGGCAGATCGATACGGTCGTCGTAAGGCTTGTCTCGCTTACTGCGCCTGTTACTCGATCACCTGCCTCTCCATGCTCACGGACAACCTGTCTATCCTCTATGTCGGAAGGGTCTTTGGAGGCATCGCAACGACGTTGTTGTCCAGCGTATTTGAAGTCTGGATGATTGCAGAGTATCGCGCTCGCGGGCTGGAGGAGTCCGGGTTGGCGCTGAAGACTGTATTTGTGAACATGACAGTGCAGAGCGGACTTGTCGCAGTTGCGTCGGGGGTCGCGGGGGATCTGCTCGTGAAGTGTTTCGGGTCGCGGGCTTCGGCCTTTCTCGCGGGCTTTGCGTGCTGTGTCGGCTCGGCGGTGGTGATGCTCACTTTGTGGAGAGAGAACTATGGCCAAGCGGTACGCAGGGGCAGCCAATCTACCTGGACGAGACGCAGTGTCGCCGAAGCCCTGAGGAATGTGAATACTTGGGCTCTGATACTGACAGCCTGCTTTTTGGAAGGCAGCGTCTTCGTCTTCACCTTCTTCTGGTCGGCCGCGCTGCAGAGCGCGCACGAAGGGTCTGGATCGCGGGGGGAACTACCTTTCGGTCTCATCTTCTCATGCTTCATGTGCGCCATGATGGCTGGATCAGCGCTGTCATCCCCGGCCAAGGATTCACACCCAGTACAAGGCGCGGCCGCCATGCTCAAGATCGTCGCCCTCTTTATGAGCTCTTGTTTTTCGGCAATGGGCTTGTTGGGCAGCTGGGGTAGCGAATATGGCACTTTCTGGGTCATGTGTATCATGGAGTTTGCGGTCGGGGCCTACTTCCCAACCATCGCCTTGCTGAAGAGCGAGTGGATCGAGGACGGAATTCGAGGAAGCGCGTATAGCATCCTGAGGTTGCTTCCGAACGTCTTTGTGGTCGGCGTTCATTGTTTCGCCGCAGAAGGTATTCTACCCAAGATGACCGTATTACCTCCCAGAGGGCTAATCAAACCATGCTTTAGGAGACCAACATCGAACCACTGTCTTTTACTTGTGCGCAACGGTGGCGGCCATGGCAGCTTGTGTGATACGTGGGCCAGACAACTGAGCCGGTAAAAGGGGATATTGGTCTTGCTGTCATCGGATTTAGAATCGCGTCAGAATCGTCAGAGGAAATATTCTATAGACATCCTGGGCTGGGGTCTCTGTAGTCGACAATGATCTTGGCCAAACATGTGGTTCGAGTCCGTGAGCGTCTGTGATACAAACGAGTGTTGAATGTATGTCTTTTGGTTGGCGAACAAAGAGATGGACGGTAATCTCTGTTTCGAAGACGAGATCAGATCTAGACGTCGCCCGGTTCGATAAATATGGGGTGGTCAGTTCATGATAATTGCTGTATGTGAGTCAAAAGACCCATCTGATAGAAGAGCTCGAGCCCTCTCTCTGAGTGTCTTGGATATGGAAAGGGGCTCTCTTTTCAACAAGACGACAAACTGCATGTTTTCCTGCCTATCAACGGCCTGGGATGAGACACGACGGGTGTTGGGCTGCCGGGAACTGGGGGGAGGTCCAGCTCGGGCGTGAGGGACCCCGGTCCCGGAACCCCCAGTCGGTAGCTTGGTGGAGACGGGAGAGCCAGCCGGCGTGGGGGAAACGGGAGTCGGGTGTGTGCTTTGTGTCAGGTGCATAGGTTGGTAGTACTGACGAAGTAGGTTACCCAGGTCCTCGGTGGGTGGTGAAGCTTCGAGCAGAGACCGAGTACCTTAAGTACATAGGAGTGTGGGAGATGGGGAGAAGAAGAGAGAGGAAAAAAGGAAAGAGACGTTGCATTTAGAGTGCTCTAGGTGTCTGGCTTTTTGAGGGGGAACAGACTTTGTATACCGCCTTTTTGGTGTCCCGTTTCGACATCGTGCTCGGCCCACCCCCCCCGGCTTATGCCAGTGCACATTGACTGACACCCTGGCACACACCACGCCCCGGATCCAGGCTGATGGCCAGTGACTTGATGGCGAAAATAATACTTAACCTTATGGGAGCTGAAAATACCAAGGTGATCCACGGGCTCTGTCAGCGACGTTTCAAGAATGGCGTCTCGAGAACGCTACGTTAAAGCGCGTCTTTATGGATGTTCAAGCTTCCAGGTTTTTTTTTTTCAAATCCAGTTCGGTTAGGATCCGTGCAGTAATCATCATTCAGCGATAGAATTAATTAGCGGAAGCGGACTACCATCATCTAAATCGAAGAGATCTCGTCGAGCCCCGCGTAGCGCGATGCGTGTTGCGTTGACACTCGATACTCCCCAACTGTGTCTGGGGCTCATCAATATCTGCTACATTGGCTAGGCCGTCCTTCTGATGAGGACTCGTGTGTGCCCGAAGTGACATCTCACGCCTTGAGAATCTTGACCAGCTCAGCAACGATGGCATCTCCTGCTTCTGCGGTGCCTGTGCTGCCGCCCATGTCCTTGGTTCTCAGCCCCGCGTCAATGGCGGCGCGGACCGCGTCCTCGACGATTTTAGCCTCGTGGGCGAGATTCAGAGAGTACCGGAACATCATGGCTACGGAAAGGATGGTGCCAATGGGATTCTAGAAATCATGTCAGCTCTGTACTTACAGCGAATAGATAGGAATCGCCCGAAACGGGGTCTTAACGCACCACAATCCCTTTCCCTGATATGTCCGGCGCGCTACCTGTCATCTGCGTTAGTGGCTGATGTCTACATAAGGGCTCGAGTGGAGGATAGGAGTCTCACCATGAATCGGTTCACAGATGGAAGGCACTGCAGTGCCCGGAATCCCGCAGAGACTCGCGCTCGGGAGGAGCCCTATGCTTCCAGCTATGGCGCTCGCCTCGTCGCTGAGAATATCCCCTGAAAACTCGTTAGCTAAACCGCCCTCGAGGTGGACGAAGGGGCCTCGCTCACCTGCCAAGTTGGGCGCTAGTATAACGCCATTCAGCTGGGTCGGGTTCTTAACCATGATCATAGCCGCGCTGTCAATAAGCTGATGCTCGACCTTGAGATCGGGGAACTCGTTTTTGTAGACCTCCTCAACCACACTACGCCAGAGTCTGCTTGTCGCCAGCACGTTCGCCTTATCCAGCGAGATGACCCGCGAGTCTCCCCTAGCCCTGGCCAGGTAGCCGCCCAGCCGCGCGATACGCTCGATTTCTGGTTTCGTGTAAACAGCAGTGTCGAACGCATTAACCCCATCGTACTCTTTTCGCTCTCCGAAATACAGGCCCGAGGTTAACTCCCGAACTATCATCATGTCGACGCCGGAGCAGACGGACGCCTTCAGGGGGGAGGACTCGACGAGGGCGTCGGAGGCGAAGAAGCAGGGACGGAGGTTTCCATAGGCGCACATCTCACTGCGTAGCTTCAGGAGGCCCTGCTCCGGGCGGACGGCGCCGGTGCCCCATTCAGGGCCGCCAATGGCGCCGAGGAGCACGGCGTCGGCGGCTTTGGCGGCGGCGAGGGCCTCGTCTGTGAGGGGGGTGCCGGTCTTGTCGATGGAGCACTGGGGAGAAACGCCGAGGTTAGCAAGGGATTTCTCTCGTGGATGTCTTTGGGCCCGTGTAATCCGTCGTCGGGGGACGACTTACCCCTCCGAGCAGGTGGTCCTGCAGATTGAATTTGCCAGCAGTCGGGCTCAGCTCTTCGACCGTCTTGATAACCTGAATCCTGCGTCAGACGTACTCAATTGCAGGTCGCAAATACCAGACTCGCACCTTGATTGCCTCAACAATAACCTGTCAAATAACCAAAGTCAGCCTCCCTCCGTCCAGAGTCAAGGGTGGGAAAGCTCGGGGGGTAGTTAGTTACCTCTGGGCCGCAGTGGTCGCCCGCAAAAACAACAATGTTGTGTTCTGCCATGATTGTAATACTTGTCCGACGGAGTTCGTCCAAAGAAGGGTCGGTCTTGTGTGACGAAGCACGAGAATGAGTCGAAGACGAGGTGGGAAGTGATGAGGGAATTGAAGAATATATTCGACGATGAGAGCGAAGTCGGGAACGGCTTGTTCCTCCGAAACGGTATGCTTTCGCTGGCAGCGCAACTCATGTTAGATTTCACCGTGCAACCGAGGTCACAGCACCTCGCGCGTAGTGGAACCCTTAGCTAGGGCTAGGTATGTACCAACTCCTCTTCAGTACATAGAATAGTTACTCCTGACACAATCTAATGGAATCAGTACTCCGTGCATCAAATCCAATTCCAACAACTCGCCCCCCGCCTCTGCCAAGTTGGAGAACACCCCCCACCTGCCGAGATCGGAGAGGGACGACGCTTTAGCCCCGCTTTGTTTAATCTAAGGAACGAAGGCGATATACAGAGCAGGAGCACATGAAGGTAATATGGATGCATATGATCTCATATATGTACACATGGCCGTAAAGTTCCTCGATCGGCCTGTTGGATACGGATACGGAGATACACTTGTTCATAGATGTGACCCCGGTCTCAGTTTGTCGATGCAACACTCACCACTTCACACTACATCCGATATTATATCAGAAAGCAAGCTTCAAGAGTTGCCCTCTCAAGCACCAGGTATCACCTCTGTGAACCACATGAATGGCTTTCACCGGCTACCTGCCAGCTGCCAGCCCTGCTCCCTGCAGCACCGTCCTCCTGGCGGTGTGGTCTTGTCGCAGGTCCTTCCAGTACGTCGGCGCTTTTGTGGCAGTGGTGGCTCGTAGCGGCCGTGGAGGCTCGTTTCGGCGGTTCACAAAGCTTTTTCGGGGGTCATGGACAGCTTACGGAGCGCGGCAAGTGTCTCGCTAGCGGTCTGGCATCTTACCAGCGGGCTTGAGGCGTGTCGAGAGGGCTAGCAGCGGGTGAGAAACTCAACATCGAGCGAAGATCGTAACGTGTCGCATTCGATTCTATCAGGGCGCGAGAGGGTGTCGAAATCCGTAAGCGTATTAGCGAAAAAGCTGTCGCGAGGGCGGCGGACAGCGCTGTTAGCGCGCTGTAAGATGTAGGAGGGGAAAAAGAAGAGCGCTCGGGCGTCTAACTGAGTAGTAGCACTTGCAAAAGCATTACCCTGCCTCTCTACGAGTTCTGACACCAATCCCAACCACAACCCGGTCTTTGCTTGGGTGGCTATTTGTCCAATTGGTAAACCGCTCGAAGAGTACGCTGATACCTTGGAGCTTTTGCGCGCGTTATTGGATGCCATCAGAGCACACAGGTCTTTACTCCAGCAAGGAAGAATCCTTCATCGCGATGTTTCAGTAGGAAACATCTTGATCACGCGACCCGAGAAACCAGGCGACCCCGCGGGTATTCTCATCGATCTTGATGTCGCGATGGATTTGGATCACGGCCCAGGCCTTCCCGGCACAGTGGTCGGCACGAAGCTCTTTATGGGTATCGGAACTATGATGGGGAGCATCCACCGATTCCGGCACGACCTCGAGGCTTTCTTCTTCGTCTTTCTGGCTTTGATGGTCTCTGGGCGTGGCAAAATGCCTCCTGAGGCCAGCCGGCTGCAAAGGTGGAGAGAGGAGGCTACTTGGCGCGAGCTGGGGGAGACAAAGATTCATGACATGCGACCCGGGAATTTCAAACTTATTCTTGACGAGTTCAGAGATGAGTTTGCTGACCTTAAGTCAATGGCCGACCAGCTTCGAGACATACTGTTTCCCATCATCGATGGAGAGTTGAGTTGGGGTGCGAATACTACCCCGGCTGCCGTTGAAAAGCTCTATAATGAGATTGAGAGCGTCTTTGACAAGGCTATTAGTCAATGTACTTACTACTCGTGGTAAAGAACAGCTTTTCCCTTGAACATGGAAAGCGTATTTCCACTTATCTACATTATTGCATGGAGCTATTGTGTCACAATCATGAGTTCTCGCTAACAGAAGTGTCACGGCCCAGGCTGACCAGAGCGGTCAGGCAGGCCCGGCAGTAACACCAGGCGTTGGAACGTTAGGTTGCGATCGCACCGGCAATTGCATCACGGCCAATCAGGGGTCTGCCTCACGAACCCCACGTGGTCTATCACATGACTCCACGTATCCCTGTATACACTATACCGCGATAGCTTGAATAGAACAAGAAGCATCATCATACTAGTCACAGAACCCTAAGGTCATCACAAGCTGCGCGCTGTGCTGATTAGGGTCACGACTAGCTGATTCTATCCTTCGCATTCCTTCCGGTACGAGAGTGAACCGACACCAGGAATCAGAGCACCAAACCCTATAGCTGAAGCAGCAGGAGCAATTTAACACACCTACATACTATTCACACTATAGAAGCTGAGCAACAGGCGCCGAGCTGTCAAAAGAATGAATGGTGCTAGAAGCCGGGCTTATAAGCTAACTAGCACTTATCGCCGCGCCCCTAGCAGCAGTAACCAGATCCTCAACCATGGCGAAGGTTGCATAAAGTCGACGAGAGACGGGACAAGTGCGAGACGGTATTAGCTGTGATAGACGGGTTCACACGTATCCTGTCGGAGGGGGGGGGGGGGGCGGTTACCTAAGGTAATTAAAGTTCTGAGCATCACGGAGCATGGGTGATCAGAGCCTGAGCAAGAGCGGCGCTGCTGGCTAACCAGGCCAGGATGCGGTCGCCCAAGTTTCGTGGATGACTACTCCGTACCTAGGTAGGTAGCTAGAGTGGTTGGGAGACTCGGTGTGCAACTAGTAGTGGCGGCGGGTTGTTGCAGCTGCACTTGTTTAAGTGAGACGATGCTTCTCGTTTTTTTTTCTCTCCCCCTTGACGGTGTCCCTGTCTCTCACTCGATACCCGATATCGTCCTTGACCTTGCGTTCTTGTGAGACGTACAATCCAAGGTGAGCTCGTTCGACGGTGAGGTGTGTTACGGTGTGCGACGTCCCACCTATCCTTGGCACATCCTTCCCCCCCCAGGGATCCCTCAAGCCACAGAGCGGCCCAAAACCCAATTCCTGACCATTGACAACAACCAAAAATCGACTTATTCTTCCCTGCGACATCTTCGATTCTGACGAAAGACCCCTTCTCCTTACACCTCCTGGCTTGTCTTGACCGAAAGATTGGTGAAAAAAATCGCACTCCTCAGACGAGTTTGAGGGTACCCCCCCCCCCAAATCCAGTCCGCACGATTCCGAGGATACGGGAAAGAGTTGCAGCTCGTGCCTGCGTCGTGCGTCTTTGCGGCTGAAGGAGGTAGGTCTGGTTGACTGACGTCTTTCGCGGCATTGGTCCCCGAAATCTGCACACGCCCAAGGAAGACACCCACATACGCACGCACATGCACCTTACAGGTTTCAATCACACCGAACAAACGAACCGTCAACCACTACACCCATCCAGGCAGTTCAATACAACCCTTCAGAGAACCTCACGAGACAAGAAGCGCCGAAGACCGGCCATAGGGTAGCTTCAATTCAGCCTGTACGGGAATTTCCTTCAGTGGTGTTTGGTGCAGGACTTTTCCGTCGGCGTGGGTTCGGACGGCCCGTTTTCCAACCAAGTCCGAGTGGCTTGTCTAGGTACTGCACTGTACCTGCCATCCCGGGGCTGCCGTTGCGTTGTCTCGTCTACTGTGCTGCTGTGAGTGTGTGTGTGTGTGCGCGCTGAGGACGACGAGACCAAGACAAGAAAGGAAGCACGGGATCGATCAGAACATCCGTTTTTATCGCAAGGCAAACCACAGCAACGAGCCAGGGCCCTGGTACGGGGTGTGGTGTCGATGGGGGCAAGACACGGTGAGCAGAGTGATAGCGGGAGGAGGAGGAGGAAAGGGTTGACATCGTCCTGGCTTCGAATATCTGCCTGTGGATTGTGGTGGCTCGTTGTAGTTGTCGTCTTGTATATGGTGAGTTTTCTTTTTCTTTCCTTTCTGTCCTAGGTCATCGTCAATTCTCGCTTCTGTTGTTTCGCCATACTCTACCTACCCCCCCTGGCTCATCATGCCCTCGCCCCCCCCCAACCTTTCTCATCTCGCATACATCCCTCTCTACTCAAATCTGCAATCTGGCATCCCATGTTTCTAGTACGATTCTATGCATGGGATGACGGGAGAACCCTTGAATTGGGGAGGGCCTTGAGGGGGGGGGGGGAAGACGAAGAAGATTTGAACATCTCCAAATCTTGGAGAAGCGATACCCAAGCCTAGGCACACCAAAAAGCCGTTGAAGTACGCCGTCAGGTTGGGGAGCAAAAAAAAAAAGATGGACGCCGGCGCGCTCGGCCGTATTAGCGGAGCGTCCTCCTCGCGGCCGCTTCCCCCGCACCCGCATGAAAAGGCACCAATTCCTCCCCCACTATGGATACATCGGGGGGGTTCTCTCCACGGCGGCGCCGGCTGAACTGAGGATGAATATCGATGGTGAAAGCCGGTAGTCGGCGGGAGGGGAGGAGCGTTCGTTCGGCACGGCATAGGATGGCGGGATGAGGGCTGGAATCCACTGGAAAACTGATTCAATCCAGCGAAGCAAACAACAACTCATCGAGGAAAAAAGGGATAAGAAAAAACGAAAGAAAAAAGATACTGATTCGAGGCGCAATCCTCGTCCCTGCAAACACCCAAGACAATCCACACCACATGGGATATTTCAGCCATCCTCCTCCACACACACAGCCTCCC